>VZQC01011034.1:1577465-1643057 GCA_009823505.1 Rhizomys pruinosus | reverse complement strand
AATATTCATGGTATGGTATACCACAAATATTCTCGCTCAGTACAAACTAAAACTTAACTACACTTTACATTAGTGCCTGTATCCAGCTAAGCAAACTGCAGCTCTCCTAATCATAACCACTAATTGCATGCCAGGGGCAATGAAGCTCTGATGGAGATGTTGATGTTGAGATAGATGAACACAGTGTCTCGATTTTTGCTTATACACTACTTATCTTATTTCTTTTAAAAAATTTTTTTTAAACCCGTTTTCCTTTATTATTTTTTATATTATTTGTGTTTGTATGTACGTGGACTCCTATTGTACATACTCATGGAGGTCAGAAGAAAGCATCATTCTCCCTGAAATTGGAATTACCAACTGTTTGTTAGCCACCATGTAGATCCTCAGAAGTTGAACCCCTGGGAACCTGGGTCCTCGGCAAGAGCAAAGTGCAGCAGGCCTCTTAACCACTGAGCCAGCCCCCAATGGACGAGCCCCCATTGACGCTTCTTGCTTCTTTTTTTTTTTTTTTTTTGGTCTTTTGTCTTTTGGTTTTTGGTCTGTTTTGCAGCATGGGGTCCTAACTCTAAGTCCCAGCTGTCCTTGAGACTCACTGTGCAGACCAGGCTGGTCCTTGAACTCAACAGAGATTCCCACCTGCCTCTGCCTCCCAGTGCATGCGGGATTAAAGGACTTTGCACGCATCGCCCCGACTTAACTGATTTTTGGCCCATGTTATCAACTTTCGAATAAAGGCCGGGCACACTCATGTTGGGTGAAGACCATCTACTTTTCTGGCCTGAAATGCATGATTTGACTTAAGGCTGTGAAACGCATGCTTCTGGGAGTCCCCAGTAAAACACACTTTGTGCAGTATTAGAGCTGCCTCCTTTTTTGGTCTCATGCCCCCCTCTAATTTGGGCCAGCTAAACTTTTTTTTTAAAATTTTTTTTTATTGATGCTTTGTGCCTTTCATACATATCATTTTCCAATTCAGTTTCTGTATCTTTTTTCCCCCCCTCTTCCCTCCCCCCCTTACCCCCCACACAACAACAGAGATCAGGGCATTCGTCCATGAACTGTCTCCCTGCATATTCGTCTCTCAGTTTTTTTGTTTTCCATTTTTTAGCTATAGATGATAATCCATGAGTACAACATCCTTCATATGGTAAAAAACCAAATTTGCAGGTGTTGTTGTGCCCAAACCCCCACAGCCCCCACTCGTCTCCAGCGGGGAGTGAGGGGTTGTATGTTCAATCAGTTGAATCAGGTTAATCAAATGAGGGTCTAGACTACATTTCTGTAGTTTTAAACACCCCTTCACGCACCAATCGCAGCCCACAACTCTAACATCTCTACCATGGAGCCCCCGTCTTCCACAGCAGGTTATTCCCTGGCTTAGAAAAAGGGGCACAGGTGGATGTAGAAGCAGAACAGTCCACTCTCCCTCACTGCGAGCTGTTGTCTTGATGTCTGGTCAATTTCTGGCTGTCACTTCTATTCTCAATTTCATGTGACTGACAGTCTGTCCAGAAGAACCTTTCGAATCCTACAAGAATACAAAAAGCAATTAGATATATAGGTCATTTAAAAGGCAGCATTATAGTTATGGTAGTTTACTGCTTGCGTATAGACCACATATGTTTGGATTAAATGTTGATCCAACGACTACATTTTTTTTTTTTTTTTTGTCCTGTTAAAAAATATGGACAGGGTCTTAACTGTGGCTTATGATATCTCCTCAACCTGTAGAAGGATGTAAGCTTGTGGGATCAGCCATGGGTCGTCCCCAAGGAGAGAGCCCAATAGCCAATAGATTTTTGGGATCTACAGGCATTGGCTGCCTCTGTGCGCACAGGCTTTTCCAGGCAGTTGAGGGTTAGCTGGTGCTAGACGTGAGGTTCCCTCTTGCTTGAACCCCTCAGGGAGACCCCCGTATTTTGCTAATTAATTGGTTGGAAAAGTGGCCCTTGGGTAACACTCTCTGGTATTCCAGAGCCATCTGTACATTGCAATGTGGTCTCAATAACATCTTTCCCATGTTAATGTCAGGAGGTCGTCAGCAGCAGACCAGGCCTTATCGCTCTCATCTCTTGCAGGTATCCCAGTTTAAGAGGGCAAGGAGCCTTTACCTATTGTGGGAACGTTAGATCCCCTGGCCAAACATCATCCTGGTGGAATAATCCATTACTGATGTCCGAGCTCCTGTATTGATATATTTTGCTTAAGAAAAGCGCATAGTTTTAATATAAAGGACTTTAGTATTATATTTGGTTCTGAACATGAGAGTAATTTTCACCATTTTTCACAGTTCCATGTCTATTAGTCAATTAAAGAAGGCAGTTAAAATACTTCAAGTTTTATAAGAGATTACCTCTATAATAGTTGTTCCCAATTTACAGTTGGAGAGTGACCACTCATCAAATCGTCATATTTCTCCTTGTTTCTGGGGGGAGGCAAGGAAAGTCTCTCTCATATCAAAAAACCTTTGCGGTCCTAGACGGTACGTATTCATTAGGACTCATTATTAAAATAGTTGTTACTGTAGGGGCACAAAGAGGGTTCGATGTTATATGGGCAATCTGAGAGTGTTCCTTTTCTTCCTTTTACGTTCCTCCTTCTCCTTTCGTGTTCAAGAGGGGTCAACCTTTCAGTTGGCACTTTCTGCTGTACAATCCTACTCAAGCAAAGCTGTATCTTTTCATTTCTCAGCCGTTAATGTTGGTGACGTTTTGTCCTGTTGGAACACACAAATCTTTACCCATAGTCGTTTTAAGATTTGATTTGCAAGGTTTTTGACGAGAAGGTTTTATGTCTATCTGTACCCCCTTTTTTTTTTAACCATGAGTCTCCAGAAGACTAGTATTATATACATAACTATCGGTGGAAAACTCGGCTTCAGATTTCATTCAAATTAGCATGTTGTTTTGGGTTGCTATATATGATTAACTTGGGGGGCAAACTCTTTATTTTTATGTTAAATCATCTAAAAGAAAATGCTACAAGGTGATACTGTACAAACGACAGAGCCACTATAGAGAACATTTGTATGTGCTACTCCCAAAGTTTATTGCTCTGCAAAATTTTATGTAAAACAAATGTGGACAACAGTGATTTATATCTCCATTTAACTCGGATGCATTACCGTTTTTATCCGTCTGTAAACCAATGTTGTTTAATATTACACATATTTACTTTTACTAAGTCTTAAAAACACCATGTATCCTGTAGGGACAGTGTTTAGGCAAAACTGGGCACTTGGTTGAACTCCCATCAATTAAATATGGCATTAATCAAATATTACACCCGTTCCCTCACCCACCCCTTCCCCCTTCCCAATCACCATTTCGTCTTTCTGTTGGAGCGTCTTTCTGTTGTTGTTCTTTTACTATGCATCCTCTCCACGAGAAATATTTATATCTGAGTTATTGGGACTAGCATCCACATATGAGGGGACTCCATTTTTCGTTTGTTTTTCTGGGGACTGTGTATTCACTTAACATCATGTCTTCCAGCTCCATCCATTTACCTGCAAGTTCCTGATGTTGTCCCTTCTTTACCGCTGCATCGAACTCCAATTGTATACATGTACCACATTTCTCTCTCCACTCGTCAGGTTGAGGGGCCCCTGGGCTGGTTCCAACTTTTGCTATTGTTAAGAGAGCTGCAATAAAACATAGCTGTGCATGTATCTTTGCAGTAAGTGTGTCTTGTGGGCTCTACCCATGAGTGGTATGACTGGGTCAAATGGACGGCTCGTTTTGAGTCTTCTAAAGGTTTTCCACACTACTTTTCCCTAGTGGCTGTTACAGTTACATTCCCACCAGCAATGGATGAGTGTTCCCCTTTCTCCACAACCTCTCCAGCACTTGGTATATTTGTGTTCTTGATCTTAGTCCAGTCTTATTGGAGTAAGGTGATATCTCAAAGTTGGTTTTAATTTGCATTTCCTTAATTCTCAGAGATGCGAAACACTCTTAAGATGTTTCTCGTCCATCTCTATTTCCTCTGTGTGAAGTCTCTATTTCAGAATCTTTGCTCCATCTTTTGAGTGTTTCATTTGTTTTCTTTCTTCTTTGTTTTATTGAGTTAGCTTGTATACTCTGAGAGATTAATGCTTTGTTCAGATGTGTCTGCTAGCAGTGAAGGTTTTCTCCCACTCTGTGGGTTTCCTCTTCATTTCCTTTGTTTTTCTTTTGATGTACAAAACTTTGTTTAAAGATCCCATTTGTCAATTGTTGATCTTTTACTTGTGCTGCTCTGTCTGATTTGGAATCTTTTCCTACACCTATGTCTTGTAGTCTGCTGCCAAGTTTCTCTTCTATCACCTCCAGAGTTTGGGGTTTCACATTGAGGTCTTTGGTCCATCTGGGTGTTGACTTGTTTACAGGTGAGAGGTAGGGTTTAATTTCATTCTTTCTACAAGTGGTGATCCAATTTTTGCCAGCACCACTGGCTGAGATGCTGTTCTTTCTCCATTGTGTCTTCTTGGCCCCTTTGTCAAATATGAGGGGGCTGAATTTGTATCGAGCTCAGTTTGAATCTTCAGTTTTATTCCATTGGTTCAACTGGTCTGGTTTTTGTGCCAGTACAGGCTTTTTTTATGTACTATAGCCTGTAGTATAGTTTGATGTCTGGTATAGCGTATCCCCCTGTATTCTCTTTTCGCTCAGGGTTTTTTTTTGTTTCGGAGGTCTTTTGTTTTTTCCAAATGAAATTGAGGATTTTTTTTTTCCAACGGGCCTGCTGGGAAAGAACATTTCTTTGGGGATTTTGATTGGGCATTGCATTAAAATCTGTCACTAGTTTGGGTAGGATGGACATTTTTTACTATATGTACTTTTCCCAATTCCTGAGCATGTGAGGTTTGCACATCTTCTGTGTCTTCCTCAATTTTCTTTTTCAGGGGGTTTAAAATTTTTGTGTAGAGATCCTTGATGTCCTTGGGTTAGGTTTTGTTCCTAGGTATTTTTTTGTTTTGGAGGTATTGTGAGTGGGAGGTCTCTTGTAGTCCTTCTTCAGTTGCTTGTTGTTGGTGTTAAAGAAAGGGCTTTATGATTTTTCTAGATTTATTTTGTATTTTTCCTGGGCCACTTCCACCAACGCTCTTAATCGTTTCTAGGAGATTTTCTTAGCAATCCCTTAGGTAGACAAATCTATAATCCGCAAACGAGGGGTAGCTTGGACTTCCTCTTTTTCCAATTAGAACTCCTTTAATTTCCTTTTTCTTGCCTTATTGCCCTGGCAAGGGTTTCCAACACTACTTATTGAACAAGGAGTGTGACAGGGGGCGCCTTGCTGAGTTCACTTCCTTAGGGAAATGCTTCCTGTCATTTCCCCATTTCGATGATATTGGCTTGTGGGTTTCCATGTATATGGCTTGATTAATGAGGGAATTGACCCTTCGCACCAATTCCCTCCAGGAATTTAAACATGAAAGGATTGGATTTTCGTCAAAGCTTCTCCGCATCCCATTGAGATGATGGTGTGTTTTTGTCCTTTCATCCATTGATTGTTTGATGATTTTAATTTTTGATTTTTCGTATGTTGGAACCATCCCTGCTTTCTCTGTTATGAATCCAACTTGGTCATGGTGGATGATTTTCTGATGTAAGTCTGTATGCGGTTGCCAGAATCCTGTTTGAAATTTTTGGCATCCTGTGTTCGTTAGGGAGCATGGGGTCTTATTAGTCTCTCCTTTTAGGGTTGTATCTTTCCCAGGTTTGGTTGTAGCGTAATGCTGGGCTTCATTAGAGGCTTCTGGGAAAGTCCCCCTCCGTTTTTGTTCCTTCTGAACAATTTAAGTAGTAATGGTTGTATGTCTTTCGAAATATTTTATAGAATTTTGCAGTGAAATCCATCCGAGGCCTAGGCATTTTTTGGTTGGGAAGACTAGCTTATTACATCTTCGATTATCTTCCTGTACATATTGGTCCTGTTTAGGACTGTCGATCTCTTCTTGTGGCTTTGGGGATTCCCAGTTTCGATTTCAGATATTCATCCATCGTTCTTCTAGGTTTTCAAACTTAGTGAATATAAATTTTTGAAGTAGTCCTGTATACATTGTCTGGATCTTTTCATTGTCTGTTGTGATATTTCCCCTTTCATCACAGCATTCTATTGATTTGGGTTGTTCCCCTCTTTCTTTTGGTTAACCTGGGCTAGACGGTCTGTCTATCTTGTTTATTGTCTCTCAAAGAACCAACTTTTGGATTCATTGATTTTTTGTATGGTTTTCTTGTTTCTATTTTCATGACTCTGCTCTGATTTTTGTTATTCTTCTTGTCTGCTCCGTTTTAGGGTTACATTTGTTGTTGTCGTCTACAAGTATTTTTTAGCTGCAAGTTAGAATCGATTCACTTGTGCTCTTTTCTGTTTTCTTTTAATGTAGGCACTTAGAAGCTATAAACTTCCCTCTTACGATTGCTTTAAGAGTCTGTCCCATAGATTTTGCTGTGTTGTTTTTATCATTGTCATTCACGTTTCAGGAATGTTTTTATCTTTCCTTTATTTCTCCTTGACTCATCCATTATTCTGGAGGTGTTGTTTAGTCTTCCATGCTGTTCCCTGTAGGTTGTAGGGTTATTATTTAAACTCTGGTGTTGATTATTGAGTTTTATTGCACTGTGGTCTGATCTGATAGAATGCATGAGATTATTTCAATCTTTTTGATATTTGTTGAGTTTTTCCTGTGTCCCAGTATAGGTCTATTTTGGGAGTGTCCCATGAGGTGCTGAGTAGAAAAGTGTATTCTCTGGTGTTTGGGTGGAAATATTCATAGATGCTGTTGAGGTCCATTTGGTGTATTGCGTTCATTTGATGTATCACGATGTCTCTCTTTTATTCCTTTGTCCTGTTGATCCTTCTAGGGGACTTAATGGGCTAGAAGTCCCCTAGTATTTGTGGCTGGGGTTAATCTGTGCCTTGAGATCCTGAAGAATTTTCTTATTAAAGTTTTGGGCACGGTGTTTGAGTTGTCATATATGTTTATGATTGTGAAATCTTAATAGTTAATTGTGTCTTTAATATGTATATTTAAAATACACTAAATGTATTTAAATATAAAAGCATCTTTCTGTCAGCCTTACAGATGTTAACAAATGACTCATTACATTTTATAGAAGAATATTGTCTTACAATATCAGTTAAATGGTATGTTGCTTTGAAACCAGTGAACTGGAAGGAATTTGAACGTGGTGAGTGGAGATGGCAAAATGTCTTTAAGAAAAGAAGGAATTACAGACTTGCAAACCGGAAACCACAAAGATGTTGTAGTTTTCATTTCTGAAAGCCTAAACGTTCATCTCCACAGCCCACCTCAGCCAGACTTTCTGAGTCCTTCCTGTGACTGTGAGCTCTGCCCAGATGTGACTGATCCATGTCTTCTATGACATGATAAGGAGGGTCACTGTGATGAAGTCTCAGGCCAGCAGATTAAGGGATGTGGAGCAGGCTGTTTCTTGAGCAGATGCTCTCATTGGTGTTTGGTTTGGTGGTTTGGTGGTTGTTGTATTTGCGAGTTCTGTGTGCTTTTGTTGTGTTTGGGTTTTTTGGCCTTGCTACCTGTGATGTGTGGGCCTGAAGGGTGAAGTGACAGTATGGGACGGCCCTGGGGTCATCCTCTCAGATGAGCACCTCAGGGCACAGTATGTTATCCTGAAGACCTTGGGCAGGGTGGCTGTGCCCAGGTGAAGTTGGCCCACCACCCCTTACCGGCATTCCTGTGGCCATAAAAGTCCTGCAGAAGAGGAAGATGTGGTCCTACACAGTCATGTCTGAGGTTGAGATATTGAAGATGATGGATCATCCAACATCGTCTCCTTGATCCAGGTCATTGAAACAGAGGACAACATCTATTTGGTCCAAGAGCTGGCTGAGGGAGAAAACTGTGGAAATGGATCCAACAGGAGGCTCCATGCAAGAGAACACTGCCGGAAAATATTCCAGCAACTATTAAGGCCATGCAGTCTGCCACACCAAGGCATAATTCACAGGGATCTCAAGCCGAGCAACATCATGGTAGACAGCAGGGGCAGAGTGAAGATCATAGATTTCGGGCTTGCTGCCCGATTCATGCCTGGCCGTAAACTCTTCCGTTTCTGTGGTACTTTAAAGTTTATGCCCCCAGAATTCTTCCTGAGAAAAAACCTATGATGGCCTCAAAGGAACTGCTGGACTTAGGTTTGTTCTTATTATATGGCAACAGGAACCCTGCCATTTAAAGGGGACAGCGCTGAGGAGATTGGGTCAGATGTTGTTAGGGAAAATATGATGTTCCAGCTCACCTTTCTCCAGCTGCATGGACATATCTGCCAGTTACTGTCTGTCTTTCCCATGCTGAGGCCGACAGTGAAGGAGATCATAAGCATCCTTGGCTGAAGCATATGAAGAGGGTCTAAAAAAACCAGACCAAGGTGGCTCCTAGTGTGAACAGTGAAAATCCTGGCAGCCATGGAGCAAATAGGGTTTGGCCAACGTGACATCCTGGAATCTTTACGAAACAAACTATACAATGAGACAATGGCAACCTACAGTCTCCTGCAATGCCAAGCACACCAGGAGGGTGACTCCACCGGCCCAACTAAGCCAATACACCCTGGAGTAACACCGTTCCCCTCCCCAGTAGAGCCTGCTAATGTCCCTCCATGCTCACCTTCCAATACCAAGACTCCTGAGGACGGCCAGCAGGAAGAGAAGGTGAGAAGGGCCACTCCCGAGGACGGCAGGCAGGAAGAGAAGGTGAGAAGGCCACTCCCGAGGACGGCCGGCAGGAAGAGGTGAGAAGGGCCACTCCCGAGGACGGCCAGGCAGAAGAGGTGAGAAGGGCCACTCCGAGGATGGCCGCAGGAAGAAGGTGAGGAGGGCCACTCCCGAGGACGGCCGGCAGGGAGAGAGGTGGAAGGGCCCCCTCCGAGGACCGCAGGCGAAAGAGGTGAGAAGGGCCACTCCCGAGGCGGCAGGCAGGAAGAGGTGAGAAGGCCACTCCGAGGACGGCGAGGCAGGAAGAGGTGAGAAGGCCACTCCCGAGGACGGCCGGCAGGAAGAAGTGAGAAGGGCCACTCCCGAGGACGGCCGGCAGGAGAGGAGGTGAGAAGGGCCACTCCCGAGGACAGGCAGGCAGGAAGAAGTGAGAAGGGCCACTCCCGAGGACGGGCCGGCAGGAGAGAAGGTGAGAAGGGCCACTGAGCCTGTCATCCCTGCCTCCTCTCTGCAGAAGATGCACCTAAATCTGGACAGAGCCCAGGCCTGACTGGGGAGGACGATGCACTACAGAGGAAGTCTGCAGCCCATGTGGGGCCTAGAGGAGGTGGTCAAGAAGGATATGGGGTCTGACGGGGTCTGATCTTGCTGCTGCTTGCCAGGAAGGAAGAAAATTATTGGGTTGTAAAAAATGGTACCCGAAGTGAGTACCCCGAAAGAATTAGAAAGGACATGAAACGAGGGGAGGCCAGAGGATGTCTGGCCAGAGGATTATTTGAGGTCTTGTGAATTATGAGGCCATGGTCTGATCATGCGGGAGTGACCTGAATATTCAGCTGCCAGAGACAGCACAACATAGAAGCCCAGAGGCCTGGGTCCAACCAATGGTCCAGGCTGCTTCAGATGATCCCAGTGAGTAGGGATGCAGACAAGATTCTATCGCTCCAAAGCTTCCCCTGCAGAAGAAGACCGGAAACTCACTGGGAGACGAAGGCCTCTGCCTCCCTAGGATCCTGTCCTACCTTCCCTGAGACACTTCCCCTGCCTTGCCCTCTACGCTTCAGTGACTTGGGATGGAAGACATGGTGCTTCTTACAATTCTCACTAATTTTATAATAAAATTGAAAATGACTTAAAAAAAAGTTAGAGAACACTCAAATTATATCCTTAGTAACCAAACTCCTTCCCTTCTCTTGAACCTCATTAAAAAAGCACACCCCTCCTTAATAATCAGGGCCCTTGAATACTTAAACTTATGTGGTCCACTGTTGACCTTGACTATGTATTTTGATCTTGACTATGTATTTCTCATCTGTTCTATTGTTTTGCTTTGAATGAATGAAGTTTCCCTGTTGCTTTAAAAAAATTTAAAAAAATAAAATATTTAACTGTGAAATAAAAAAAAAGAGCACCTACTGCTCTTGCAGAGGACCTGGGTTCAATTCCCAGCACCCACATGGCAGCTGAGAACTGTCCGTAACTTCAATTCCAGGAGAAGTCTAGTTCCAGGGGAATCCGACACCTTCTTCTGACCTTTGCAGCACTGCACGACATGGGTGCACAAACCTACATGCAGACAGTACATTCATACACATAAATAAATAACATTAAAAAATAAAAAAAAGAAATAAAAAAAGAAAAGATCGAGGCTGAACCTGGGGGCATCTGGAGTTGGACTTTTGGGTCCCGGTGACCCCCACCAAGAAGATCCTTTCTCTGTGTGTCTGCCTCCTCCTTCCAACTAGTTTAGGTAGAGGGCTGCTGCTATAATAACACAGGCGATTGTAGTTTGTGACAGCACAGAAGACGCTGCAGAGACTATCAGACAACCCCAAGAGAGCTTCTCAGTCTAGGCCACATGTCTGTTCATGCAATCAATAAGCCAAGCCAGCCATTCAGTGCAGCCAATATTGATTGAGGACCTCCAACATGCCAGATAGAGTCTAAGCATTAGGGACAGGGGAGTGAACAGGACAGAATGGCTCTGAAGAGGTTTACGGAATAATGGGATGAGAACCACAAGTGAAAACCAAGCAAGCGAACAAACAAGCCAAGCTTGACGTCCAATGATCCACTAAAGTCATCCCAGGGGTCTAAGACAGAGAGTGAATTTCTGTCTTCAAGGCAATGGACGAGCGTGCACGTGGCAGGTCAGGGTTGTGGGGAGGGGCATTGGGAAGCTTTTCCCTGGTGGACATTGTAGCTGGGCAGTGCAGAATTGTATAATGTTATGGTTTAAGTTTTTTAGTACCTGAAGAAGAGCACCCAGGAGCCATGAAGCTGGACGGCCTCATCCTCATGTGTTACTATCCACGCATTCCTCCAGCTCAAAGGCACCAACAGAGGATGGGAAAGAGCTTTCCCACCAGAGCCTGGTCTGCAGTGCTGACCCTTCTTGTTTGCTCATGTGGATCTCCCATGCGCACAAACCCAGAGGCCAGGGGTTTGCTTCTCCTCTCTCTGGCCCCCAGGTGCTTGACACAGAGTTGGGCATGTTGAACACAGTATCGGTTCACTCAAGTGGTGATTCTAATTGATTGGTAGAACTGGCTATTTTAAGCCATCGGGAATTAAGGTCCAATATTAAAAGTTCTTTGTTTTGTTTTGAGACACTGTCTCCCTGCAGCCCCAGCTGGCCTGGAGCTCACTATGTAGATCAGGTTGGATTCCATCTCATAGACATCTGCCTACTTCTGCCTCCCAAGTGCTGGGATTAAAGGCATTCACTACTATGATCTTTAGGAAAGAAAAGCTATTGGTATGAAGCAGAAACTTGAGCTTTCTGAGGAGAAGAGTGTTCATTTCTTCACACTTCACTGTTCGATGCGTCATCTCTCAGTCTATTGCTGCCTAAGGTTGGAGGTAATGATCCTGGAAAGGGAAGAGCCCAGAACAGAGTCCAAGAAGGAGGCTCAGGCAGCATGGCAGAAGTACACCAAACATGAGCCCCTATACCTGGGCTAGTGAGCAGCTGCCTGGAGCTGGAGAAGCTCAGGTTCCCTCACTTGGCAGAGCATGCCAGGTGAGGCAGGAATAGGCTGAGTCCATGAGCCCTGCACACACACACCCATCTGATGCATGAGTCTCCTTGCTATATAGGTCATGGGGAGAGCTGCTCCTTGATCCCCAGTTATCTCCAGGAGAATTCTAATCTTTGGGTCGGGATGACTGGAGCCAAGAAGAGACAGCACCATCTTCTCAGCCAACCCTGTACATCACATCCAGCTCGGGTCCCCAAAGATCCAGCACTTGCTTAAAGCTGACAGCAGCATGCCCCATTTGGGATTTGGTATAACTAACACTTCAGTTTAACTGGCCAGACCAATTGCTCCAAAATAAACACATAGCTCATAATGGGAGGGTTTGGGTTTGTTTTTCTCATAATTACAAATTAACACCATTGAAAGTGTTATACAAATAAAAAGATGATTAAAAAAGTAAGACTAGGAACTCACTTATGAAAACAGGGCATGCATACCTTTCCCCCTTCCAAGAATGAGTTAAACATTCCACAAATGCTCAACACCAAAAAAAAAAAAAAAAAAAAAAAAAAAAAAAAAAAAAAAAAAAAAAAAAAAAAAAAAAAAAATCACAGAGCACATAAAAAAGATTTAAAGGTGTTTTAAAAGATAAAATTGGTGGGCCCAGAGAAAATGCTCAGTGGTTAAGAACACTGGTTGCTCTTCCAGAGGACCCAGGTTTGATTCCCAGCACCCACATTGCAGCTAACAACCTTTGATAACTCCAGTTCCAGGGGACTTTAACACCTTCTTCAGACTCCTCAGGCAATGCACTACACAGGTGCACTTAGATACATGCAGGCAATATAGTCACACAAAATAAAAAATATTAAATAAAAGAAATAAAATGTTTTTAAAGAAAACATAAAAGTGGGGTCATAGAGATGACTCAACAAGTCTCATGGGTCTGATGACCCACAGAGTGGGAGGAAACCTTCACTGCAGATACATCTGACAAAGCATTAATTTCCAGAGTATACAAGCTACTCAAAAAACAAAGAAGAAAGAAAACAAATGAATCACTCAGAAGATGGAGCAAAGATCTGAACAGAGACTTCACAGAGGAGGAATTAGAGATGGCTGAGAAACACCTTAAGAAGTGTTCAACATCACTAATAATTAAGGAAATGCAAATTAAAACCACCTTAAGATACCACCTTACTCCAGTAAGACTGGCTAGGATCAAGAAAACAAATGATGCCAAGTGCTGGAGAGGGTGTGGGGAAAGGGGAACACTCATCCATTGCTGGTGGGAATGTAAACTTGTGCAGCCACTATGGAAAACAGTGTGGAGAACCCTTAGAAGACTCAAAATGATCCTGCCATTTGACCCAGTCATACCACTCCTGGGTATATACCCACAAGACTCATCTTACTGCAGAGATACATGCACAGCTATATTTATTGCCGCTCTGTTCACAATAGCAAAAAACTGGAATCAACCCAAATGCCCCTCAACTGACGAGTGGATAGAGAAAATGTGGTACATGTACACAATGGAATTCTATGCAGCAGTAAAGAAAGACAACATCATGAACTTTGCAGGTAAATGGATGGAGCTTGAAGACATCATGTTAAGTGAAGTAACACAGTCCCAGAAAAACAAACGACAAATGGTATCTCTCATATGTGGACGCTAGTACCAATAACCCAGTTATAAATATTTCTTGTGGAGAGGGATGCACATTAAAAGAACAACAACAGAAAGATTGCATCAGAAGGCTGACTGAAATAGTGACTCGGGAGGGGTGGGAGGGGTGGGAGAGGGACACGGGTGTATATTCGATTGGTGCATGTTTAATTGACATGAGTTCAACAAGTATCCAGTTTTGCCCAGACTCTGTCTACAAGATACATGGTGTTTTAGGACTTAGTAAAAGTAAATATGGGCATATTGGACAACATTGGTTTGAAGACTGATAAAAACGGTAATGCATCTGAGTTAATTGGTGATATAAATTGCTCTTGTCCACATTAGCTTTAACTAAAATCTGTATAACAATTACTTTGGGATTGGTATAAACAAATGTTCTCTATAATTTTGCTGTCATATAGTATCACCTGGTAGCAATCTCTTTCACCTATAGGATGATTTAACTCAAAAATAAACTTTGTTTCCCAAGTTAATCACATACAGTAACCCAAAACAGCATGGGTGAACTTGATGAAATCTGTGCCTTGATTCCACCCTATAGGTATGTATAAAACAACTGCTTTTTTGAGACTCATGGGTCAAAAATAAAAACCTTAAATAAAAAAGGGGGATATAGATAGATATGAAAACTTTTTGTCAAAAAACCTTGCAACCCAAATCTTAAAACTAACTATGGGAAAGGATTTGTATGTTCCAACAGGCCAGAGTATCACCAACTTAATGGCTGAGAAAGAAAATGCAGCTTTGCAGTGAGTAGGATGTACCAGAAAGTGCCAGCAGAAGGATTGACTCCTCTGGGCATTGAAGGGAAGAAATGCCTCAGATTGCTGCAGACATCAGGCCCCTCTGTGGATCCTACTAGTAACAACTATTTTTAATGATTCCTAACGAAGCTTACCTTCTAGGTGCCGCAAAGGTTTTAATACAAGAGACTTTCTTAACTCCCCCCCATAGAATAAGGAGAAATATGATGATGATGAGGTCGTTCTCCAGCTGTAGATTGGAGCCAGCTGTTATAGAGGTATTCTCTTGTAAAATCAGTAAAACTGCCTTCTTTAATTGACTAATGGACATAGAAACTGTGAAAAGGATTATTCTCTATTCAGAACCAAATATAATGCTAAAGTCTCCTTAAGCTATGCACTTAAACAAAATATATTAATACAGGAGCTCTGACATCAACAATGGATTATTCTACCAAGGAGATGTTGGCCAGGGGATCCAAGCCCCCACAAAAGGTAAAGGCTCCTTGCCTCCAAACTGGGATATCTGCAGGAAGAGAGGCGATAAGGCCCTGCTGTTGAAGACCTGATATAAACATGGGAAAGATGTATGGAGACCGCACTTGCAAGTATACAGATGGTCTCTGGAATGCCAGAGAGTGTTACCAAAGGCCACTAAACCAATAAAGCAAATATAGGTCTCCTTGAGTCAAGCAAGACTCCTCCGTCAGCACCAGCTACACCTCACCTGCCTGGAAATACTGTGCAGCAGTGGCAGCCATATGCCTGTATATCCCAAATCTAATTGGCTATTAGCTCTCTCCTTGGAGGAATAACCCACGGCTGATGCCACAAGCTTACATCCTCTAATGGTTAGGAGATGTTATAAGCCACAGTAAGACCCTGTCATATTTAACAGAAAAAAATGTAATTCATGGATTAACATACCATCCAAACATCTGTGTCTATACCAAAGAACCTACCATAACAATTAGTACTGTTTAAATACCTATATATCTAATTGCTTGTGCTTCATTAGTAGGATTGAAAGGTTATTCCTGGACAAACTGCCAGCCCATGAAAGGAAATAGCCAGAATTGACCAGAGTCTAAAACGACAGCTCCAGAGAAAGTAGAATGTTTTGCTTCTCATCCACCCGTGCCCCTTTTCTAAGCCTAGGGAACAATCTGTGGAAGAGGGGGCGTGGTAGAATGTAAGGGCTGCGATTGGGATGAATGGTGAAACTACAGCAATATAGACTGGACACTTATTTGATCAACTTGTTTGAACATACAAGCCCCCCACAGCTGGATGGTGGGACCCTTGGGCTGTGTGGGTTTGGGCACAACTGCTTGCAAATTGGTTTTACATGAAGGATGCTTGTACTCATAAATTATTACTTGTTGTTAAAAAATAAGAATAAATAAAGAAGTAATAGAAGAAAAAAAAAGAAATAGAAATCAAGCATGCCAGAAGACAACAGTCAATAGAGTGCAAGAAACAAGAGTGTCAGATATTTGTAGTCAAGTAAGTGAAAATAGGATGTAGACAGCACTCTCAGAGAAACTGGAGATCTCTGTACCCATGAAACAAGGGGAGGTAAGATGAACAAAGAACACAGACCAGGAAAGATTTATAGAAAACAATTTAAATTATGAAATTGTTTTTTTAGAGACAATGAATTTATTAGAAAGTAAAGTTGACATGTTTAAGAAAAAGAAAAATATGACAGACAAAAAATATGACAGACAAGAGTGACAACAAATTAACCTCACTTCTAATTGATAGGAGTTACAGAAAAAAAAAAGAATACGAAAAACAGAAAAGAGAAAACAAAAGTGAATTCTCAAAAGATGGAAAATAGGTCAACCACAAAAATTTTTAAAGATGCCAAAATTGTCATTCTGGAATAATAACAGTAATAAGACAAGCGAGGAAGTTCAGGGAGGAGAGAGGCCGGTTGCCTGCAGAGGAGGAGCAACCAGACATCCCAACAGCTCCGGGATTTCCCAGCACCCATACAGCAATGCCTTAGAAGATCTAATGTTCTACTTCAATCCTCAATTCCATTCCCAGGCAAGCTATTACCCAATGTGAAGACAGAATGCATTTTTGAAACATGGAAGAAAATAGAAAGCTCAGTATCTAAGCAAATCTGGGGAGTGGGTATTTACTTTTGTAACAGAGACATAGACTAGGAAAAAGGTAAATATCAGGACCAGAAGTCGGTATCTTAAATCCAGACCAGTCAAGTTGAAACAGGACAGCTAAACAAAGGGTCCAGGGAGCAATTAGCAGATTAGAGTAGCTGGGAAGAGGGTTTAGGAGGTGGTCCTCAGAAGGAGCATCCATGCCTAAGGCGATGGAACCAAAAACTTCAATAATTGATAACGTGTGAAAGGTCAAGGAAGAGACTTCATTTTTAATTTTTTATTATTTATTTTATATGCATATGATTGTATGGCTTGCGTGTGTGTAAGTGCACCCGTGCCACGAAATATCCATGAAAGTCAGAAGAGGGCATCAGATTCCCTGGAAGCAGAGCATGGCTGCCAGCCACCATGTGGTGCCCGGAACCAAACCCAGGTCCTCTGCATCCAGTGCTCATACCACTGAGCCCTCTCTCCAGCCCCAGGACTTATTTTTAAGTGAGTATTTAGAGCATTTTATACAGCTACTCAGAGTCAGTTGGAGATTGAGAAAGGAAAATATAATTATTGTACAGGCCTGATATCTGAATGAGTATTATTTCCAAAGTCATGTTTTTTTTTTAACTTTGGAACACACTTTTAATCAAAATTCTATAATGAGTCGTTGAACCCATGTCGGAATATGTACATGGAATCTTGATGATGCAGAAGAGCATTGACAAAGTGAGCAGCGGGAGAAGAGAGGCGGACGCGTAGATGGAAAGGTGGGTGAGTCCTCAGAAAATGAAACCAGTTATGTTGCCTGATTTCCCAAAAATGAGCAGCTGAGGAGGTCAGCCACATGAGAAGAGGCGGGGGAACTTTAGCTAAATCCTTCTCTTTGATAGCAATTGTTACATAAGAGACATTGAAAGTCAAATCCAGAAATAAAAATAAATCCATGCTCTAAATTATGAAACAAAATGAAATGCAGTTTTAAAAAAATGAGCAATGACCCATAGAATATGAAACCAGACATGAGGACAGACTTAGAAGGAGACTTGCTTGCATTTTGAACCTGTCTAGAATGTTCACTATTTCAGTCTCTTTTATACTAGTAATATTTTTCTAAAGAATTTATAAAGTTCCTGCTTTATTTTTTTATTTTTATATGTATAAATGTTTTGCCTGCACATATATAAATGCACCTGTGTCATACAATTCCTGAAGAGGCCAGAAGAAGGCATCAGATCCCCTGGAACTGGAGTTACAGATGGTTGTTAGATGCCACATGAGTGCTGGGAACAGAACCTCAGTTCTCTGTGAGAGCAGTCAGTGCTCTTAACCACTGAGCCATCTCTCCAGCTCCAAGTTTCTCTTTTGTGAAAGAGAACTATTATTCCTTGGTGGAGTGGTACCTAGGAGACTTACAAAGCCCTTCCTGATGTATACATGGGGTTTGTACTGTTAACTGGCTTTTAGGGCCACAACTGAGGGAGAAGACATACTCTAAGTGTGGGCAGGACTATCCAGTAGGCTCGGGCCCAGATGGAGCCAGGGTGGAAGAAAGAGGAAGGTCCAGGGTGGAACGAAAGTGACAGAAGGAAGCACCCCGACACAGCTCTCTGCTTCCCACCGCTTGGAGTTGAGCAGCATTCTCTATCGCACTCCGTGACCCACCCCTCTCAGGGCCCAAAGCAATGGAACCAAATTGTCTTAGATCAAAACCTGCGACTGAGAGTCACAATAAATCTTTCCTCCCTTAGGTCGTTTCTGCCAAGTAGTTTTGTCACAGCAACGAAGAGCTAATGCGAAAAGGAGCTTAGTTATGATCTACAGACAAGGTAATCTCCAGTGCAGATGTCCCATTTCCAATCTGGACATGAAGAGCTGGCTATAACCTTTCTCTACTACTTCTTCTAAAAGAGAAGATGACTCACAATGTGCTGATGAGTCAGAGAGAAAGACCTGTTCCAGAAGCAACGCAGACCAAGGGAACAGGCACGCTGAAGAAAACCTTGTAGTCTCATGTTAACCATCATCCCAGTGACTCTTTTGACTCTGATCTTGTCAGGTGAGGACAGGGGTGGTCAGGGGGCAGGCACACTCGGAGGTATTAAGTCTTTAAGATAGACCTGTCTCTCTGATGCACTAGTGCTAGAGAGACCGGGCTCTTCTAGTCTGTGTCTCTGTCGTCTCTCAGCCTTGACAAAGGAAAGAGGGAAGGTGTGGGAGGAAACTCGACTTTGGAAAAAGCAGGGGAAGCAGAATTTTGGTAACTGGTTACACTTACAGTAGAGACCCCCAGCACAGACCACAGAACCATTGCGTGCCAGCTGAGTGAAATGATCCTTAGGGTTAGCAAGTCATAGGACAGTGCCTCACTAGGCACTGTCTATGTCTAGGCCCAGCTATCAATGGGAATGCACTGTACACTGGGACTGGCAGCCAGGATCCTCACCGCACTCCAGGAACAGGAATTTAGACTCTTGGCTCTCTCTGGATGGCCTTCTAGTCCTGAGTTGCTGTCAGTCAAAGCATTGCTGTCCACAGGGAGCCAGTCAGGACTATCAGATATCAAGATCCAAACAGCAGCCACTTTTGAAGCATCCTAAATCTCCATGAAGTCTCCAAATAATGAGGGTCCAGGACAGATCCAAATGGGTCACTTCCAAGATGCACCTGCCGTGTTGGATGTTGGCATGGCAAGTGCATCTTGGAAGTGTCCACTGTGGCCAGCCTGTACTGGGTCAACACTTGCCCCATGAGGAGTCTGGGCAGGAACAAAATGAGGTTCCTTGCCATTCCCTGTTTCAAATGGCTTCAATGGAAAGCAAAACAGAAAAAAAAACTGTCACTATTTTGATATTTGGTGTCAATGTTTTAACAATCTACAAGTCTTGCACAGACTAGATTATTCCATGTGATTTAGACAGGAGGCATGTTTACCAGTTCCTAATGTAGACAACTTGGACATTCTCCAAATATCAGCTACAATTATCTTGGAATTAATCTGCCACATGGGATTTAACAAAATAAATAAATAATTTCAAACTACAGCTAGTCTAAGGTCTAACTTCATTTTCATTGCAAATATACAAAAGCATATACAGCATGTGGCTTTCTATGTCGATCGGGCAAATGGATAAAACCGAAAGTAAACCAGAAACATCCCAGCAAGAGTGTAAGGAGTCAGCCCAGGATTAAGTATCTATGACTGAAAGATATAGGAAAGAAGTGGACAGCCTTCTGATAGGCAGCACTAATGTGGGAAAAATGTATCAACTCAGTTCTTTAAAAGATCTTTACCTATTCTTTTTTTTCTTTATCAATTAGTACTGCTCTAAAAAGACATTTTGTAGCTGGGAAGTAGGGAATTAACACAGGTAAAAGCTGTAAGTTAGTAGAAGAATTTGAGCCTCAGGGAATCAGGTCTCTCATTTAGGATGTGATTGTGGCAGCCCTCCTCATAGCTTTCACCAAGGTCTTGTTCCTTCTCTGGATTCTCTTTGTCACCCTTCAGGAGTTCACAGGACATGATCTTCTCCCAAAGACTTGAGGTCCCAGACAGTTAGCTGGCTTGGTAGGTAGGATATGGGCCAAGCCTACCTCCTCTGCCCTGCTGCTCCTGCATAGGCTATGGAGCGGGGCCTTCTGGGCAATGTGCTTTAATGGAACAGATCCAGCAGAAAGAGTTCTGTGATGCTGTGGAGACTCAGCTTCAAAGACTTTGCAATTCTCATTCCTTCTGGGGAAACCTTGCTCCTCTGTGTAGAGTCCAGGGATGGGAACCAGGTAAAGGAGAGAGGCTCTGTCATCTAGAACTCAGACACACCAGTGAGGCCACCCTAGGACAGCCCACCTCCAGCCTTCTTGATACTGACAATAAACATACAAACCTCAAACCTCTTGGAGCAGACAAACCATCCCAGTTGATCCAAGCCCACAGATTCAAGCTGAACTCTAAACCCTTGACCAAGCCAGGCTCCAGGGAGAATTCAACCTCCCTCTGAAGACTGCTGCCCTCCAGTGCCAGCCTGGAGCTACAGGGGGAGCCCCTGAGAAAGCAAATTAGCTATCTTCACAGTAGACCATGAGGTTCTGAACATCCCGAAGATTCCATCCTACATGGGGATATTCACTTTCTATGTAACCTGGGCAGAGACTGAGCTCCTTGAAGGTCAGCAGACAGCCCAGGCTTGGCTGTGCAGAAAGCTGGAAATCTTCTGCACTAAGCTTCAGCAATAGAGAACCACAGAGCAACTATCTACTGGACATTTCAGTGAGTACAGCCTTTGAAAGCCACAAAGAACCTCCAATGACATCTCATCGATGATCACATATTAGTTATGTTTCAGTTTCTGTGATAAAATACCATGAATAAGGTAAATTATAGAAGGAAGCATTTACTTGGACTTACAGTTCCAGAGGGATGAGAGTCCGTCATGGCAGGGAAGATAAGCAGCAAACAGTAGGCGAAGAGGCAGAGGGTGGAAGCTGAGAGCACACGTCTTCAACAGCAAACACAAGCAGAGAACAAAAACTGGAATTGAACAAGGCTGTGAACTCTTAAAGCCTGCCGCCGCCAGTTTCCTCCAGAAGATTCCATGACCTCCCTGAACCGCACCACCAACTGGTAACCAAATGTTCAATGGAGATGCAGGTCTAGCTGGGAGGGAACCCTCTGCCTGGCAAGTTGTAAGTTTCCCAGTGTGGTAGAAACAATGTGTCACATGAAACCACCTGTAGAGAGTGCATTGGCAATGACTGGCAGGGACACGGGGTGGCAAAAGTCAGCTAGAACAAAATGGAGTTAGTTTTGCCATTTCAGTAATTACGATGTCAGCGAGTTTGTGGGGCCTAATGGAAGAATATTTTAGAGCAGGTCAGACATCCTTGTCATCACTTCGCAATTGTCATATGCAAAAAAAGGGGCATGTGATTTGTGATTCCAGTCGATCATCTAAATGGAAAGATAAAACTTGAGGCAATTGATGCACAGGCCTAAGCAGCATATCCATCTACACCTACGACTCAAAGAACCTAGGACAAGGGGTAGAGAGGACACCAATGCATCTCTAAATTCTCATTAACGAAGCCCCCCCCATGCAACAAAAGGTCACAAATGGCCAAAGCAAAAAGAGAATAAGAGTCTACAGAGTGTGGGTCCTTGGACAGGACTCCTATAATTAAACTCCACCCACCCAGGGCTCAGGGACCATCGAAGAAGGGGGCGGAAAGATTATAAGAGCCATGGGAGAGGTGGATAACCTTATGGAAATAGAGTCCTTCAGGCTCCTAGGACCTTGCTGATATGAACACATAGCAATGGTGTCAGCATGACAAGAGCCATGCAGACTCAAGCAGATCAAAACCCAGCACAGAACTAGAGCAATAGGAAGCAGGCTCCAATCTTAGTAGAAAAATTATTGGCAGCCGACTCCTGGTAGGTGAGGAAGAGCTGGTCCTCTTAAGGGGAGGGACTCTGGATGGACTGACTAGACTTCGGTGCATGAACTTGCACTGAGGGACGTCTGGGGACACTAGCTTGACATGCTGGGCCTTGACAGAGGTGACAGAAGGTATGAATTCCAGTCGTTGTAGAGGGTGCCATTGGGGAAACGGGATTTAGAGACGATGTGAAATCTACAAAAGTTCAATAAAAATATAAGAAAAAAACTCGAGGCAATTGTATCAGCAACTATAAACTCCAGGTCAGTCCTGGCTCTGCGATGATGACATCTACTCTTTATACCACAGTTCAGTCCTCAGTGTAAGGAAATTAAGACTAGGCAATACAAGGAAAGTTGTTTTAGGAATAAAATGAGAAAATAAATTCAATCAGAAATCTTTCTACAAATATAATTAATTATAAATGGTGCGCTTTCCCTGGACATAAACTTTACGGCATTTGTTTGTATTGCCCTGAATACTGATGCGTGTGTGTGTGTGTGTGTGTGTGTGTGTGTGTGTGTGTGTGTGTGTAGAGAGAGAGAGAGAGAGAGAGAAAGAGAGCGCTGCTTCCCAAGGTTCAGCACGCTTCTGGTCTCCCATCTGGAAGGGAGTGCTGACCTGATTGGCACCCATAGTGTTATGAGGGTTCATGAAGAAAACTTAGCTTGTACCCAAAAGAGGGGGATGTCTGTTCCATGGTTTGGGGTCGAAGTACAGAAACTAGCTTTAATTCAAACAAACAAATTTGTCAGGGTGTGAGGGAACTGAGAAACGAATCTCTCTTTCTCCCCTGTTTCTTTGAGAAGGCTCTGCTAAGTCTGCAGCGGCTTTCTGATGGTCTCCATGGCTACAGCTACATAATATTCAGGGTTATCTTAAAGAAACGAAGGAACCTGTCCTGTGGCTTTCTTACCAAACTTCAGACCAGACCTCTTGCCCAGAGCCCAGAGCAGTATGGGGCTCAGGCAGGCAATTCTGAACCTGGAGATCAGGTAACCCAGCCACCTAATAGAATGGACAATATAATTGATCAGTACAAAAGGATGGATGATCTGATAGGAGATCCAATTTCCCATGGCCTGTAGAACTTCCAGAATTGCAAAGCATACTAAGGCCCTGCTCCTCAGGGCTATCTGCCTTCTGTGGGTCTAGTGAGGAAAAGAGCCACTGTCACTGGGGAGGAGCCATGGGACACCTAGAGCTCCGAGATGATGGACGAACTTTAGAAACTCACAGGAAACCTCCAGGGGTGTCGGGACTCAGTTAACTGACACTGATCAGAGGCTGATAGTGTGGTTCAGACATAATCATTCACAGCAACAAGCATCTCTCTGAAGCTTCTTCCTCTTCTTGTTCAAGTGAAACTCTGGCTTGGGTCCCCTCTGGGAGTCAGAGGGTTCCACTCTATCAGCTGAAGACATCCTCAGCTCTTAGACCTTGGTAGAATTGCAGGGGTCTTCCACAGATGAAAAAGGATACAGACCACTCCAGCAAACCAGGCCTTTTGGGAATAAAGTAGTGAGTTTTCTGTCAGACTCAAGGCCAAGCAAGGATTGTCCCTCTCTAAAAGCAAAAGCAGAGACAGCCAGATGTGGCTGTATGTGTACATGCATGTCACCTGGCCACTGTCTCCTGGATCACTTGTGTCTCACGTAGACAATGCACTCCATATTGGATGAAGAACTTTAAATCAAGAAGCTCCTACTGGGGGCTGAAGAGATGGCTCAATGGTTAAGAGTACACTACTCTTGCGCTGGAGAGATGGCCTAGCGGTTAAGAGTGCAGACTTCTCTTGCAGAGGACCCGGGTTTGATTCCCAGCACCCACATGGCAGCTGAGAACCATCTTTAACTCCAGTTCCAGGGGAATCTGATGCCCTCTTCTGACCTCCACGGCATTGCACGACATGGGTGCACAAATCTATATGCAGACAGTACATTCATACACATAAAAAATAAATAAAATTAAAAAAAAGAGTACACTGCTCTTGAAGAAGATGCAAGTTGGGATCACCCACGCTGGAGGTTCACACATGCCTAACTCTAGTTCCAGGGGGGATCTGATGACTCTGACTCCTCCATTCAAACATGTACACACCAACACACACACACACATACACACACACACCAACACACATACACATACACACACACTCACACACACACACACACACACACACGTACATATCACACATCATTAAAACTGAAGTATTTTTAAAGATCTGGGCTAATGAGACAACTTAAATAATTTTACCTTCCTTCATAATAATTATCTCTTTTAAAATTATGATCTATCAAAAATAAACTTTTCAATTTTCAGTTTTTGTTTTGTTTTATGAGACATAGCTTACATTGATGTAGCCTAAGTTGGCCTCAAATTGATTAATATAGGCAAGAATGAGCTTGAACCCCTCATCCTCCTGTCCTCCCCTCCAAAGCACTGGCGTGGCAAGTGTGGGCCACTCGGCCTAGGAAGAACATTTACATTCTCAAAAAAAGAAAGCTCTGTGTTCATCATCAAGAATGAATATCTGCTGCTCTGTAAAGTTTGACTTTTCACCAAAAAATCAAGAATATTAACCCAAAATATGGACATGTAAGAGTGAAATTGACAGGCCTTGTTTTCATTTCTCCTAAGCCTGAAAAAAGTGCTAATCAAGTCTGCAGCTCTTATCCATGAGTATCTACTTAGGTCAGAAGGCAAAGGCTGCTTAAAAAATGCAACAGCAGCAACGAGCCTTTCTTGCCCCCAAACCATCACCATGTAAGAGACAGTGGCATGGAGTGACCCTGGAAGCAGAGACCATGTCTCTGAGAGGGGTTAAGGTATGTGATAGGCTGTCATGAGGTGCATCACTCTGCCAGCCACTGCCTCCTTTGGTCAAGCAGCATCTTGTAATTCCATTAGGGTGTTAAATTCAAATGCAGAATTAGCTGTTGCCTACGCAGAATTATGTTAAACACGGACCAGACTGAAAATCAATATTCTGCTTAAGTAACTGGCCCTCCAGTAATTTAATGAAGCTAAATTGTGTTACACCGAGGCAAGGTGGAGTAGACCACTCTGCTTCAACCTTTCCATTATATAGGGGCTGAGTAGCTCTATACCCAAAGAGAAATTAAACACACTCTCATTTCTTCCCATGAATTTGGAGCTAAGCATTTTGTGCCAGATTGTCTGTTTCCTTAATTTAAAACTAGAGTAAATAATTTTCAGTCCCCTAATTAGGAAAAGGACTAGAGTCTTATAATTCAATAGATAAAGCATTGGTGGAATATCAGGAAGCAATATTTTTCTTAAGTTCCTAAGACTAAGTCTTGTGTGAATGAGTGGGAATGAAGGACTTCAGTTATAACAGAGATATTAAATTTTAACTGGAAAGGCTTCAAATAGACACTGCAATTAATTAGGCTCCTGATTTGAATAAGGACCAGGAGGCAAAGATGGGGATAATTTTCTTTAAAATTGTATATATAAATATGTATAAAATAAGAAAAATGTAAGGCATAGCTTTAAAATATTGATTATTTATGTATATTAGAGCTTGTTTTGTTCTTGCTTTTTGATCTTGGTGTGTGTGTGTGTGTGTGTGTGTGTGTGTGTGTATGTATTTGAGTGTGTGTGTGTGTGTGTGTATACCCGAACAGCGAACTGCAAGCACTCTATGACAACTGTGTTTGTTGAGCTCAGAGCTCTTCAGAATAGCACTGAAGGGGGCATCTTCTCATTTAGGATTCTGCTACAAGAACTTCAAGGCCTCCACACAGTCGGCATGTACTCATTACTGTACTCTAACCATAGAAGTTTGTGCTAAAGATGATTGACAATAGAAAGGAGGTGCTGTTACACTATTTCAGTGTTATTGGCAACTCATTTATTTATTATTCAGCGACAAACTTCATCTATATAAATCACTTCACAGACTTATGTCCAAAACTCCAAATTAAAATGACAATAATTGTATGTCGCTTTGGATGGAATAATGTTAAAAACAGGAATCTTTCCTCTGTAGATGCCAATTTGGGTATTCTGGGACCCAATAAGTTTTATTAATCAAGTGGGTCTGTCTTTGAGAAATTCTGCATTTCAAAAGTGCACATATTAATTGGTACCTACCATGGCTTCACCAGCTTCTCCCACGTCTCTTGATCTCCTGGACTGTAAAGGGCACAGGACATTAACAAAGAGGCAAAACGAAAATGATTCTTGAAGGACAATGCAACCTTGAGTCCCAACCTTTATGCTGTGCTTTCTTCAACCACCTCCTTGCCATCAAAGCAACGTCAAGATCAGTGGAGACATCTCCAAAACCCTGCATGGAATAAAGGCTCTGCATGTCCTCAATCCAGAGGTAACTATGTTATAGCTTCTTACTCAATTATATTTCTCCTAGAAAAATACAACTGATATTCTGTGCCAGGGTGCTCCATCCCACTGAGTCAATCAACCATGTTCTACAAAGTATCTTGAGCTGAGGATGTAGCTTAATTGGTAGAGTTCCTCCCTAACATGCATGAGGTCATTGCACTTGATGTTTAAATCATGTAAACTATGTATCCTGATACATGCCTGTAATCCCAGCCCTCAGGAGCTACAGGTAGAATAATCAAAAGTTCAAGTCCACACATGCACACACACACACACATACACACACACACACACACACACACACACACATGTCTTTGCCAAATATGTGCAGATTTTCCTGTCTTTTCCATAAACAATGCAGTGTAACAACAACTGGCATAGCATTTACAAATATTGGTGATTTAAAGAACACAGGGTGATGTGCACAGATTATTTGAAAATAGGAATGTTTCTTACAAAGGACTCAAGTCCCTACAGAGTTTCCTATCCAAGAGAGGGTCCTGGAACCAACCCCCCACAAAGGGAGGAGAACAACTGTATAGATACTGAACAAAAAAATGGTACTAGTAGCTCACTTTCTCACTAAGGAGCCAAAATAAAGTACAGTTTGAAACCAACACCTACTGCTAGAACAGAAGGTGAGAAACTTCTTCATCTTTCCAAGTCTACTTTGTACATAGACACTGTGTCGTCTGCTGATGATATGAGCAGCCAGTATTTCCTGTCAAAAGATGGTCAGTCTTTGGCAATTCATCTTATAGGAACCCAAGGATCCCCATGGGTCACATCACGGAAGACCAACACTCCTGACTCCCCTCGTGAAAGTATCACTAGGACATCAGTATTAAGCATCCTCAGACCTAACTGTCTTCATACTCCATGCCTGCTTCCTGCCCCTATTCAGTGCCATTTTTGAAGTGACAGCAAGTGGCTTTGGCAATTAAACTAGTCTCTGGGGTGGATATCACTCTTGCAGTGGGGCTCTGCAGTGGAACTGGTTAATCTTATCACATACATGGTAATAATTAGGCTGTCCTCCTTCAGAAAAAAAAAATGGGAGTGTGTTTGGTGACACTGGGAGCTGCTAACTCTGTTTATTCTCCAAGGTCAGGGTGACTTTTTAAAAACAGAAGAGACAGAGGCAATTAGTAGAAAGAAAAATCAGGAAGAAGAAGAACCAATGCCTAGTTCTTCTGTGAGTTTCAAGTAAGAGCTTTTACAGCTGTGTCTAACAATAGGAGCTGACCACTACAATAATTTCACAGTGGGGTAGTGCACTGTATGGGAAGTATGCATACGGTCCTGAGAGAAAAGCAAATAATTCCCAGACACTAAAAAAAGGAAATCTAGGGTTACAACTGATGAAAAGATTTCTAACCAAACAACAAGCACAATTTTAAGCACCTGTTATTTTTGATAGGTAAGCAACCAAAAAGACATTCTCCACTCTGGGCATGAGTCTTACTTTTCCCCTATGTTGATGGTGAGAGTGGCAGTCCCCCACAAAGCCCTCCGCCTGAAAGTCTCCATTCTGAAACCTGCTCTAAAGAAATAGCCGCACATACAGGGCAGGTTCTTCTACCTTAAACACCAAATGTCTAATAGCAGAGAAAAATGTTCAATAATAAAAATCAGCTTAGCAAATTATAGTAAATCAATTTGTAAGATATGTGACATTTGTAAAAACATGTTCACAATGCTTTTCTAATGAAAAATAAGAAAAGGTTTAGAGCCAATCCTGGAGTGAAAAATAGCCAAAAATAAATGGCATACAAAATTATATATATATTGGATAATGCAAATGTACTAGACTACAATTTAAAAAAGCTCTATTTCCATAGTTTTAACAAAAATTTGAACAAAAACAGAGTGAAGTTTTGATGACAACTCGTTTGTTTGTTTGTTTGTTGTTTGTGACAGGTCTCCTGTAGCCCCAGCTGGTCTGGAACTCACTGTATAGACCAGGCTGGCCTCCATCTCATGGAGAGCCACCTGCCTCTGTCTCCTGAGTGCTGGGATTAAAGGTATCATGCCACCACATTCAGCTATGATGACAATTTTTTTTTAAGTTGGTCTGTGCTTGAGGTTCTCATTTATTTTAAAATTTATTTTTTGATGGGTTTTGTTTCTTTTTTAAGTTTTATTTATTTATTTATTTATTTATTTATTTATTTATTTTTATGTGTATGACT
The DNA here is from genome assembly GCA_009823505.1 of Rhizomys pruinosus. NCBI lineage: Eukaryota > Metazoa > Chordata > Mammalia > Rodentia > Spalacidae > Rhizomys > Rhizomys pruinosus. The sequence goes on along the minus strand of VZQC01011034.1, from coordinate 1,614,836 downwards.
GTACTGTCTGCATGTAGGTTGGTGCACCCGTGCTTGCAATGCCACCGAGGTCAGAAGAGGGTGTTGGATTCCCCTGGAACTGGTTCTCAGCTGCTATGTGGGTGCTGGGGATCAAACCTGGGTCCTCTGCAAGAGCAGTCGGTGCTCTTAACCACTAGGCTATCTCTTCATCCCCCTTAAATTTATTTTTAGACCATTAAGTATACATATGCAATAAACATAAGAAGTGTTCATATAAACCCAATTAGGTAACATCTGAGTTCAGTTGTTGTATAACCCAGGGTCCCCAAGTCCAGTGGAAAAGGCTTGCTTACACAAACATGTTGATCAAAGAAAAAAGAAAAAAGAAGAAAAGAAAAAAATCCAGTCCATTTTTGCTGTGATCTCACAATTCATCCCCCATCCTTGGCCCCCACAACCTGTTCTGAGAGAGTCCCTGGGTTTTGGAGGAGAGGGTAAGGGACAGAAGATCCAGTATTTTTTATTTCCTGAGAGTGCATGTCAAACTCTTGGGACTGTCCAAGTTGTGTTTGCAACAGACTGGTGGGTCATTTAGGAATCTCCTTTTAATTCTAGTAATAAAGCACAAATAGTAGCAAATATTAAAGATTACAACAAGTTCCTCTATGGGCACAGACACACATGCTTGGATAATATTTTGGTTGGGGCATTATAACTCTTTGACAAAGGGATGCTAAAGGCTTTCTAATGTGGTCAATAGAGCCTCCTGACATTAGGAGGCACCAAGTCTACAGTGTCAGCCATGTGTCATACCCTGCCAGGGAGTGGGCCATAGATAAAACTGGGATTACTTTTCTTTCTGGGTGTACATTTATCAGGCTGCCACTATTGCACTATATCTTCTTTGGCATGTAAAAGTGTAGCACAAGAAGCACAAAGTAAAGCTTTGGAGACCATTTCTTTCTAGCGGTTTGTATAGTGCTCTCTGACACCATGAAGATCAGCTGTTGATTTGCAGCGCAGGGTCTCAGCATAATTTTTTTTTCATGCTCTTATGTGATGACAATTTTTAATCCATATTCTGTGTTTTTGAAAATCCTATAATAGGTATGTAATAGTTCCATTTCATTTTTATTTATGCGTCTATGTGTCTATGCACATGTGCACAGGTGCCTAGAGAGGCCCGAAGAAGGGGTATGATCCCCCCTGTCAGGCAAGGGAACTGGGAACTGACTTGGGTCCTCTAGAAGAGCAGTAAGCAGTCTTAAAACATTGAGCCATCTCTCCTGACCCAGTATGATTTTTTAAAGCCATTTGTTCATGTAACAGAGAAGAGAAAGAATGTCTCATATCCACATTGCTAAGTTGCCAACACTCTTGACTTTGGTTGGTGACAGACGAGTCACAGATCATGTGACCAGAAAACACAGCTTCCCCTTAACTGTTGTTACCAGTGAAGAAACTGAGGCAAAAGGCAAGGCAACACAGTTGCTGTGTGTCTTCAGTCACTGTCCCTGGGACCACTGAGGTGCCCCACACTGCTGCCAAGTGACTCCATGTCTAAGTCGCCTTGGACTCTGTATTCCTCCAGACTTGTAAACTTTCTGGTAGAAGAAAGACAAAGATAAGCTTTGCTCCCATGGCCTCTGATGACATGAGCCTGAGACAAATCCTCTACCAGGCCATTGAAAAATGAGCTCAGTTGAACTCCACGGTCACAGGATGCTTCCACTTGCCTCCGCAGATGCCTCAGTTCTTCCAGAACAGAAGCATGGACTAGGAAGGTGTATCTAGTGCTTGTGAATTCTGTGCCCATGAAAACTCCACCAGGAACCTTCATTTTCATAGTAAAGGGTAATGAATGTCAGTTCGTAAATGTGGTGGGAGAGGCCACCCCAGAGAAGCAAAGAAAAGAAGGTGGTCCAAGCGGAGGGGGGGGGGCAGACCCATGTGAGGCTCATAGGGGCTTTGTGCAGAGTTTTCAACCTTCATGAAAAACACTCCCGAAAAATTTACCTTTAGAACTTGGGCTGTGTTTTACAATTTCTGTCACTGAGTTTGTGTGCTATTACATTTCAGGTTCTATCAAATTTCATAGAGCTAACAAAAAAATATTTGTGGACATCTGGATGTTACGCTATAAAGTATGTGGGTCACAGACATGTTATAACCCAGGTCAGGAAGGGGTTATTTCCCCTCTCTCTCCTCTCCTTCCCTCCTCTGAGGTGGTGGAGCTGAAGCTGCTAGGAATTTTGCCACAGAGTAGTTCTAGAAGGATAAAGCTCTTCACAAACCTGAGGGTGTGTGGATCCAGATCCCCAAACAGGAGTTGCATGAGCCTAGACTGGCCCCTCAATTCTAACAAAGAAAATGCCTTAACGATCTCCAAGCACCAAGCCCTTAAGTATATATTGACATAGTCACATATAAGTGTGTGCATGTGTGTGTATATGTGTGTGTTTGTATTTCATTATCTTTGGATGATGTAATCAATGACTGCCTCTTGGGAACCTTCAGTGAATTTCTAGTTTGGAAGGAAGGTGCTCTCGCGTTGACCTACATGGCTAGAAAGTGTCCCCCACCCCTCCCCAACCCCAGTCACATTCCCACAGACCACTTCCACGAGGCTCATTTCTTGAGCATCCCTCTCCTTCCAGCCCTGTTTCTCATCCAGAGCGGCTGTCAGGGCCCAGTGCTGCTGCCCTTGAGTGGACCCAGCTGGCCGTATTAATGTCTGTCCAGTAACTCAAACCAGCAGTGACTTCATCTTGAAAATTTTCGAGTAGCACAGGTCAGAGCGCGCATGTAGACGAAAGTGATGGGGTCCCCAGAAAAGTGAGACTGTAATGATAGAGTGTCAGCCCAAAACTGTAAGCTGGGATGAGAACCGATAGGAGAGCCCAGGGGCACATCTGTTGAGATAAAATTCCAGCAGATCCCAGGAAAGCTGGGTCTCGGCTACAATGCTGTGTTTGTCCTGTGGTGGCCAAGCACACTGAAAAGCAGGACCGAGCTGAGGCGAGAGTGCCTTTGCTGCAGTACTGTAAACCTATACGTTGGTATTTTACAGAGGCCTAAAGCCTCAAAGACCAAAATGGATGCCTTAAATCAAACATGTATAGAGAATTTCCTAAACAAGCTGAACTAAGGGCATTTTGAATATTTACATGTTAAATAAAAATCTATCTTCAATAATAACAACTTACCTTGTTATTAACTGCAGAATAGGGAGGGCTTCCCCTCATTTTAGGAGGGCTCTGCTGACCAGGCTTTAAAGGACATATACTGATACCTAAAATGAAAGCGGATCTTCGAGCTGCACATGAAGAGAACTATCCTGAAGTATCGAATCGGTGCACAATATTTTGTTCAAGGGGATTGAAGGGGAGGTCTGTGGAGCCAGCTGAAGTAGGCTGAGGATGTTACATCGGTATGGCCCCCAGGAGGGGCTGAGGAGGTAGCCAAGGGGTTCTGCTTCTGATTTGTTTTTTGATTTTGGCTTCCTGATGAAAGTTGAAGATTATGAGCAGAACTTTCTATTCAAAGTTTCTCTACTTACAGGAGAAATTGACTTCTAATGCCAAACCAACTATGGGATGAGGCCAAGCAGATCCAAGAATGTGAGGTGTTCAGTGATAGCTGGGGTCTTTTATTCTCTCCTTTTCAGAGGGCTATGCTAAGCTTTGAACCTAGACAGCACCTGCGATGACCTCTTGACCTCCTCTCATGCCCCAGTGCCCTGTCCACTGTGGTCTGAAGAGCTGTTTTCCTATGCCTGGGGAGATGTAAGTTTCTTCAGGTTGCTGAAGAACCTTCTTCCCACCTGGCCTCTTGTTCCAACAAGGAAACTTGCCTTGTTTCATTGCTTTCTCCCAGCTACATGTCAGTGCCCTGAAGATAAAGGCACCAGCAAGCTGTGCCTTCCAAAGAGGGCCTTCAATGCCTCCCTCATTGCCTGGCCACTAAAGATGGTGCCAGGCTTCCATTTGAGACCATCAGCAACAAACAGATTTGGAGAAAACTAACTTCTCTTCTTCCTGGCAAATTCCTTTTGAAAAAAATATTTTGTTTATTATTTTTATTTTATGTGCATGCATGTATTGCCTGAATGTAAGTATATCTGTGTTGTGCAATGCCTGGGGAGGGGATATAGAAGAGGACATCAGATCCTTTGGACCCAGAATTACAGATAGTTGTTAGCCACCATTTGGTGCTGGGAAATGAACCTGGGTCCTCTGCAAGAGCAGCCAATGCTCTTAACTACTGAGCCATCTCTCTAGCCCCTAGCAAATTCTTTTAAATATACCATCAATTCTTCTGTTATCTCCTAACGGACAAGGAAAATAAAGTCCAATTTTATTTAGCATAATTTTAAACTTAAAGCATAAATTTTTATAGATGCTAAAAATGGAAAAATGGTTAAAGTAGGCTTCATCATAAATCAACTAGATTAGGAAACTTGGAGTCCTTAGCTCTGAATCTGTGGTGGAGCTAAGGGACTTACTCAGAGCATATTGTTCTGAAGGGAACATACACAAGTACTATGGTGTGTGTCAATAAACAATGTGCTTTTCCAGGAATGGCTTGCAAAGAGCTTGTTGTACCTTCCCAGAGCTCTAAGGGAGCATGCTACTTGACCTTTGTGAAGGCTGCTCTTAGGAAGGGTCTTTGGACAACAAGACCGAGGCAGTGTCACAGAACACCTCCAAGATTCGAGGGCCTTAATTCTAGACTAGTCAAACCTTCTGGACAAGCTCTCAGAGTCTGACCTTCATCTCATCCCACTGATTGATGCTCAGCCCACTGATGTTGACTCAAGTTCTCTGTAACATAAATAGCTCAATACTGTACAGCACTGGAGGATGGGGATGCCATGGCTCCGCCCATCCAATCCAACAGGAGACAGCAGGGCAAAGCGCCTCAAGACAGCAGTGGGCACAGGCGCACTTCCTTTATCCAGCCTCTCAACACAAGAGCCTTCTCTCAAGAAAGCCCTGTCTTGGAGTCTGGTGGCTAGGAACTAGCAGGCTGCATTTGAAATGCATCCTCAGTGCACAAGGAACACTAACAGGTCTGATCTGTGACAGCCACAAAGCCCTGGCAAAACTAACCAGCTGAGAGGTGAGAGAGGATAACCAAAAATGAGAATGTGGTAACATTTTCAGGGCTGAGGAAGTAGCTCGGTTGTCTGCTCTAGCACACAGGAGGCCCTGGGTTCGGTTCCACTACATTAACTAGGCTTGTTGGTGGCTTATACCTATAATCTCTACACAGTAGGCAAAGGCAAGATTACAAGTTGGTCATCTGAGGTTGTACCTGAGGGTACAGAGGAATTAGAGGCTAGTCTGGGCTAGGTAAGACCTTGTGTCAAAACAAAGAAACCCAAATCCTAACCAAATCAACCAAACAAAAACACCCTCACAGACAATTCACTTGGCACATTTTCAAAATACAAAACTGCAGTCAGGAGAGAAAGCACAGTCCTCATGGGTGGACCTCCCCCAAGACCCAGGGCAGCTTTCTCCACATCTCCCTCAAGCTATGCTTCTCTGCCTCAGCTTCCCTGAGCAGTAGGATCAGTATAGTCTATGTCACTGTCGCTGGAGGAGAATGTCTCGTGGTGGGGACACCTGTATTCCAAGCACCAAGAATTCCACCTGCTCCCCTTCTTATGCCCAAGGTTCTACTCTAGAGGAAGGTAGCCCAGTCTCTGTACTTGAGAAACCTACTTTAGGCCTCAGGGACTGGCTTCCAGGCCTGACTCCCAGCAGAAGGTCTGGAGTGGTTGGGAAGGAAAGTGGCTCTCCTGGGAGTCAAGGGGAAGGAACTAGAAACAACCACTTAACATCTATTTAAAGCCTGGGAGCATCCAAGGAAGGCAACCCCATTACTGTTGCAAAGATGCAAATTTGGCGACATCATCAGCTGTATGGCTCCGGGCTGTTTCCCAAGTACCCTGATTCCTAACAGGAGCAGAGGTATTAGTGTAAGACACCAGCAAGGCCAAGTTCATGTTGCTCAGAGGTAGCCCCTAACCAAACTCTGCCAAAGGCTGCAAAAGATTTGTATTGCAGGAAGACAGTTCATCCAATGAAGCCAAAAAAAAAAAAAAAATAGAAGTCCTTAAGGCTGGTTCCAGGGAAGCAAACACCAAATGCACTGGCATGTGGCATGAAGGTAGTCCTGTGTGCTGCCTGTTCCCGCCTCCTTGAAGAGGTAGCTGCAGAGTTATAGAATGAAAGGCAATTAAGCAAAGATATTTTTCCAGCACTGTTTCAACTTCCACATCAAATGTTCTTTCAGACACTCAAGAAATAAAGGCTTCCCTAGTTCTATTAGAAAAATCACTCGAGACAATCCATTCTGGTGGCCTGGGTCTCCCTAACCTCCTACCCCTGCCTCATTCCAGTTGGCATAAATTGAAGGACAAACAAACCAAATGTTTTAGCAGAAAATTATTCTTTGTGGCTGCCTTAATGGCGATTTAATTGGGACCCAAAATACCACCATCTATATACTCAGTAGTTCATCAGTTTGTGAATATAAACCTTGTATTAAAACCTAAGCTCTATAAGAGGGACACATAAAGAAAGTGGCCATGTAGGTAACAGCTTTAAGCATTATAATACAGGGTGTCTACATAAAATATTTTACTGTGTATTTCCATATACATATAGTGAATTGAAAATGTTTCATGGAAAACAAAAAATGTAGAGAGATCACAAACTGTCACTTTCTCTTTCAATATTTCACTCACACTTGCTCTCCCTCCCCCCCTTTTTTCCTCTTTTTTGTTTAAACGACAAAAATTATGAACACGGTTTCCAGGTTAGTAGCATATGAAACTCCATTTGGCTTGTAGCTTGGTAAGAAACTGAACATAAAGTAGGGTGTGTTTACGTGTGTGTGTGTGTGTGTGTGTGTGTGTGTGTAAGTGCCTGCACACTTGCCCCTGTATGTGTTTCCTAAGACGGACACATCGGGCAGGAGAGGGCCGGTGGAGCTGTTAGAAAACAACTCAGTTGATTCTGTGTGTATTTAGGCTTCTTTCATTTTTTTTTCCCCTCCGAGGTCAGAGACAATGCTGTTATTTTCAAAATACTTCAGAAAACATTTCTACAAATTGCTTTGCTTGTCTGTCTATATACGTTAGGCTGAGTAAAATAAGTGCAGGACCCTGCATCACAAAACACTCCTTTTTTTTTTTTTTTTTGCATTTTCTGTAACAACATAAAAGCCCTTGTTGTGACAAGAAGTCTGTTAGTTCACTCTTTCATTTATAATTTAACCACAGCCTATATAACATAATCCAAAAAATACGGGGAGTGATTAATGTAAAAAAAATCAAACACAGAATACTCTAAGAACAAAACCAAAACAGAAAAGAGGAAGAAGACCTTGCAGGCAGAGCAATATATGTGCTATTTCTTTAATACTTCATTTTAAACTACCTAATTGTGTTTTTAAGCTTCGGTTCCTGTAATTTTGCAAGACGAGGCATTCCAGTGAGAAGACATATGGTGTGGGATTTTTAAACCACACAGCAAGAGTGCATCATAGACTTATCTGCTGCTTCAGTGTCACAGAAATCCACCGCTGAATTTATCCAGTCACCCATTAAAGAAAGAAAAGAATTAAAGGCAAAAGGGGTTTGAAATCCCCTAATGCTACAAGAACCAGTGAAATATGCTATCGAGTTCAAGAGAGAATGGCGACAGGGTGACAGGACTTCTTACAAGCCCAGCAAATAGCAATTAGCAGCTGGAGGCTGTGGGGGTATTTTCAGGGGCTCATCAGGCAGTGGAGCCAGTAGGACCCCTCCCCTCCCCCAACACATGCACTGGGCAGCCATTCCACCCTGGGAATCTTCACCTCTCTGCTAGATGTGATGATCCTTCTCAGAGCCTCAACACATACCTTCAACTTTGTTCCTGAATAGGCATTATATATCTGGATGTGGTGGGGGCAGGAAGAGATTGCTTTTATCTTTAAAGTGTCTTTGTAATGGCCACTTATAAACGATTGCCTTTTACTAAAGCACAGCTGACCTACCTGGATCTTTTTTAAGGCGGGGTACTGAATCAATAATATGTGTAGATACAGGCACTGACAATAGAAATGTAATGTAAAACTCTGGCAGTGACAAACTTTAGCATTCATAAGTAATAGCCAGAAAGATTCCAAACCCTTTAAACCAGCATACTCTTTATAAATATCTGCTCAGCTCTGCAGACACAGAGTGAGGGTCCAGTGTGCAAATGTGTGACTGTGTAGATGTGAGAGGCCAGAGGCTCACAGGCATGCACTGGAATGCGTGGGGGCAGGGACCCAGAGAGAGAAAGAATGTATATCATTATTCAAATTACAATCAGATTTGCCCTTAAATTACACTGGTGTCTCTTATCAGAAATTGTTTCCTATACTATACTGCGCTGCAATAAGTGGACATTAATTAATGCTAAATTACAATGGAATTACATATTATATCCACATGAATACCGAATGACTCCATTATGAATAATATTATTACAGTAAATATTAAAGGACTTGCTTGGAGTTTGTCACTAATTACAAAGTGTTGACAACTACATATGACCTTAAGTTAATATGAACTTCTAACACTAACGGCCACACAGAGAACCTTTGATTGATGCTTCTTCACTGATGCATTCGGGGACAGGTCAAGTGGAGCCGAACTAAGGTTGCAGTCCAGGAAACCTGATTTATTCATGCTGTCAAGGTGGCTCCCAGCTTGGAATTCCTTCCCAACTCAGTTCTCAGCAGGGCTGTGGGTGGCTTCTTAGCTCAGCTAAGCATTTGAGAAACCCACACACAACTCCGCCAGAAAGCCAGAACCTCTCATTTTGGTGGGTGGTCATTTTGTCTTCGAGGGAAAAAGATTCTTAACCCTTTCCTTCTTCCCACTTGAAAGGTTTGAGAACACCCTGGTGGTATTCTTTTCTTCCCTGCTAGGCAAAAGGGAATGTGTACACTGTAAGGTGTTAATCTTGATAATTAGGGCACAAAAGCAATTAGAGGTCTAAAAACCTTAAGGCACAGAAAGCGATTTTTTTGTTTATTTGCTTACCTTATTAAGTTAAATATCTGTCTGAATTAATCGCTAATGAACGTGAAGAAGGCTCAATTGTAGCCTCTTAATGAACAGCACGTCGGTTACGTTTTACAGGGTTCCAAATCATCTAAGATTGCAAGCCAACTTGCAGTTCAAAATTACTTTTCTGCCCAATTTTCTGTTTGCAAAGCAGTAAATTATTTACATTTATTGTGCTTATTTAAGCACTTAAATGACTATGAATGGAGAACAGGCACATTTAAAAAATATAGAACCATTACGCAACCCTACTGCTAGAAATCCCAGTTATTTTCCCCCGAAGACTGCTGCTTCTACTTTTCTAATCTCTCTTTTACAACAATTCATGAAAAAGACCATTATTACATTGAACATTCTTTAATAAGTTATTTATTATTTAACATACTTTAAAAGGCAGAGCCATAGAACTTATATTATACACTAAGAACAGTTTCTTTCATACTTGTCCAATTGCCTGGGCCTACATGCTGAAGTTTCTGAAATAAAATCACACTGTCCTTCATCAAAAATACATAAAAGGTGCTTCTTAGCAAGAATCACTTCATACACATTGATATTTGAAGAGATCTTTTATGCTAATTATTGTCTTTGGAAATTGTCATTTAGTGTATGGTATTTCCTTTAAGAGTTATTAACTTGAAATCAGAGGCTGTGGTTTTTTTTTTTTAAAGCATGCAGCTTCTCTCCATGCTAATCCACCGTCTCCAGTTGCACTTAAAGCCACAGAGAAGCCCTGTGCAAGAAGTGCTTCTCCTGCACTCTGTGCATGCGCAGGTGCTCTGACCACCTCACCAGGTACCAACTGATGGCTGTCAAAGCAAGAGATGGTCCAGATTCATCAAAAGGAGATGAAGAGAACACAGAATTAAAACCAAAAGAAAACAAGAAGGGAACAGACAGATGGCCTGATGGCTGATGGTTGCCAGGGAAGAGAAAAAAAGAAACAAAAAGATACTTAGCCAGGGGGCAAGAGAGTCCTAGGCTGTTCTTGAGGTTCAAGCAAAGTCAAGTATTTTCCTTCAGCTCTTCCATATTAGGGCAGTAAAAACTTTACTGTGATTTCAGATGCAGACAGATCCCTGTACCCAGTTGTTCTGTGGATCGCACGTGTCCACATGCATAATTCAGATCTGTGCTATATCCCGATGTAGCTCATTTCCTAAGTAGCGAGAAAAGGGCGTGTTTTTCTAAAGTAATTTTAGTGTATGTGTGTGTATATGAGCCCGTACATGTACACAGGCACGCACAAATCCTGCCATATTTATTATTCAGACTTAACTGTGTGGGTGTATTTTCCCAAATGGTACCAGGGCAGCGCAACGGTCTACTGTTAAAAGCCCCATGCTATTCATAAGCGATTATGCTGGAGTAAACATTACAATAGCAATAATGATCTAATTAAAAGAATCAGGCATACTTAAAAGAGTCCTGTCTTTTGGCGGGGGTAGGAAGAAAAATCAATGACGCAGGCCCTGGTCGGGAATGGGACGAAGCGTTTTACTGTGATCAAACGCAGTCCATCTAGTACATATCTGAAGCCCTCTGGTCTTTGTTACTTAATGTGATGCTGGAGATCAAAGATGCATGCAGTATGTGTTCCTGGGTTCCAGCTGAGCTGCTGTCATGCTTTAAGCTTTTTTTTTTTTAAGTTGGCTATCATCCTACCTTGTTCCAAGTGAAAGTGTCTCCATTAAACTAAGCATGTCCCCCAAAATTGGCAACTACCTTATGTGGGATTTTCCTGCTGCCTCCTGAATGTGACTGTAAGGCTTGCCTTTGCATGCTGGTTTGCTCAGCACCAGATCTAGTGCACCCTCCCCCTTACCCCAACCCATCCCACCCCTAGCATCACCCACACCATCTCAGGAAATCCTGGCACTGTGAGTGCCCGCAGGACTCATGGTCTGAAACTGAAGAAAAAAGCAAATGCAACCACTAATTGCAGCTTGTATGCCTAAGCACGGATGCCAAATTCAGCCTCGACTTGGAGAATGTCAAATTTTCATAGCTGTTTTCTTTTGCACTTAAGTCCTGGAAGCTGGGGCCTATAACCCCTGGTTTAAAATGTGGGCTGAGATGGAAGACTCCAGTAAGGCTGTGAAGCCATCCCCCAGGAGGCCACAGGGGGGAGCTGTGACTCTGCTCAGGGCTGCCAACAACGGTGGGGGGGAGGAGAGGGAGGAAAAATACACTGTAGCAAAGCCACGGTGGAAGGGGAAAGGTAGGTTTTATAAGTTCCTGAATTTTATGACTATTCTGCAGCAGTGCAATGTCCACTCAATCTGTTGCGAAGTTAGCACAGAAAGCATGCAGTGGGGCATATTAAGCACAGAGTGAAATGGTGCAGTGAATATTTATTAGCAAAAATATAGGTTCTCAAAAACAGAAATAAAACAGGGTAATAGATGAAGGGAAGAATAGATTTAACACTGAAATAAATATCAAAGGTGCAAAGAAAAGGCAAAATATAGCATTCAAACAAAGCTGTGAATTGAGTCCAGATTTAATGTCCCCCTAGGGAAGGAAAGGTTGGACAGACTGTTGGAATTGAGATACTACTTTTAGTACACAGTCCCTGTAATGCTGTCAGCTTTATTTCCTTTGACAAATGTGAAATAAAATTTGTCAAAGTTAGGGCTTGGAAAGTTGGCTATTGAAAATTCAATTGGTAATAACCAGTACAGCCTAGCACTCGGGAGATTTTTTTTTTTTTGAAGGAGAGGGATGTTTAAGATGCTGGGGGGTGGGGGCGTGTGAGAGGGAGACAATGTTACATATTGTATTTCAGTTTTTTAAAAATTTAGCAGTTGACTTAGGCAACTGGATTTCTGGGTTTCCTATTAGCTTGGCTCACCATTGGAAGGTGGTAATTTAAAACCCGTCTCCACGATCACTCCAATTATATTGTAAGTTTGAAAATATTCTGCTCTGGAGATGGAAGAGGGTAGCTATTATCTCACTTGGCCTGGGGGCCGCGTGCCGTGAGGACATTTCTGCATCCAGCATCCAGAGACATGAAGTGCAGGGCACAGTGGTGATGAGGATGCCCCTTCAGCCCCCTCCACAGACCTCCCAGTTCTGTTTCCCCTTAGACCCTGCATTTAATACCTTAGTAGGGCAAACTGTGATTTACCGGCAATGTTGAATAACAGACTTTTCTTGTCTTCACAATGTGTCGCTCTTGCAACCTTCACGTTCCCCTCGCTCCGGGCATGGTGGATTCGCAAAGGAGACTCTTGGAAGCCACTTGTCTTCCTGAGCTGCCCTGCCCCATGCCCACTCTTTCCCAATGCTCTGCTTGGGAACAAAGCCACATTTAAAACCACAGAGGTCTCTGCCTGGATATAAACAAGACACCTGAGGAGATCTCTCTTCTCTTTTTCTCTCTACCTCTCTCTAACACACCCTAAGTGTGACAAAACCATCTCTCTACAATTCACATTTCACTTTCCCCTATCTGAAGTGCAATCCGGCATCTCCCGACCGCGTCCCCCGTGCTTTCAAACTCGTCCACTTAGCCATTGCTCCAGCTCTCCAAAGAGTCTCCGAACCCACAGACTCGCCGAACACTCGGGGATTTCTTCTGTGAGCCCAGCAAGTCCCCGACTCAGTCCCCAATGCCACCAGGCTGACCGGGGTGCCCCCTTCAGCAGGCATCCCTTTATTTAAGAAGAACTACATAAAAGACCTTTAAGAATCACCTCTTAAGTCATCTTGTCACAGAGGAACCTTTGTGTCTACGACAGCATTGGAGAGGGGGGGCGCTATTTAATTGAAGATTTTATTTTTAATTCTCACATTCTTACCATGTGGTCTTTACTTTATTTTTACATTTTCAGCCCATTTTCTCCCCAGCCCATTGCAGGAATTGGGCAGTCAGCAAGAGCCAGAGAGTGCTGGCATGTATCATTACATTCTCAAGATGGCATATTTACTGCGCTTGCCAGCAGGGTCGCTCTTCTGTCCTAGTAAATGTAGTGGAGTATGAAAAAGGCAATTACATCTCACTGGGTGACCTTTTAACAGCCATGACTACCTCCTATCTATACATAATTATTATAGGTGATGATTTCCAAGTATTACAATCTCCGAGAGCCGCCTTTAATTCACATCACATTTAGGCACGTTTGTCACCAGTGCTAGGAATTTTAACCCCCGAAAACTGAGAAAACAGAAGAGAGGTGATAGCATGAACGTCAGACTCTCCAGTCAGTCTAATAAAAACACAGCAAATAAGATGTCGCCCTGTTTGTATTCATTATCAGTTCTTACATGCTCCGACTCTTGCATTAAACATTAGACAGCCTCTGATGCCTGCTTAACAGTTTAATTCCCTCCTCAGTATTCAGGCTGTCATAATAAAATCAGTGAAGCAGGCAAAGTCAAATAAGAGCGAGAGGAGGCATTGAGCATGTAACGCAGGCATTGTCGTCGCCTACCATTCAGGCTCCACCACTTACAGCCGCAGAATCCAGCATATGCTGGGGTGACACAAACCAATCTCTCCCTCCACCGCCGTGGCCAGCCTATCTTGCCGGTGCAGGGCGAGGGTGGCACGCGTGCAGAGGCCCGATAGCAGCCCCTTCAAAAGGAGCCGGCTTCTGAGCCACTGGAGCTGGCACAATAGAGCCACTTCTGTCAACAAAGAGTGTACGTTAAAGAGCTAGATATCCCCACTATGGAAAGATTAACAGCGCTAAATCCGTTTAGGCCTTTTCTTACTTATTTACAGACTGCTGATCTTGAAGGCTGAATCAGAACAAGAGATTAGCTCTATTAAGTGCTGCCCATTTTTCTGAATTATGTTTTTGAAGAGTCGGACAATATGAATAAGGACTCATATTAACCACTGTACGTAAGGCACACACTTCATCGCGGTGACAAAGCCGTCGAAAACTGCTTGTCATGAGCGGTGATCCATCGCAAATACAGTTTAATATATAATTTATATCTACCAGCTGGTGAGAGCAGAGAGGGACAACCCCACTCTATTTCTCTTTTAAAAGAGAGAGGAAAAATAGGAGGGAGGGAGAGAGAGAGAGAGAGAGAGCAAAAGAGAGAGATCTTGTAGAGGGGTTGGCAATTTAGGATGTCACTAACGATAGTAAAATAGCTCAGCAAACAGTTCAATAAATGGTTCAATACTCGTGATACTAGCCAAACAAAGACTTGAAGCCATTAATTTTAAAAAGTTCTGTGAATCTTCTTTGAACAGTAAATATTTAATCACTGCAATATGTAAGCTGCCCACTCATATTTTATCTCCTAACCAGAACTGTGGCAGGAACCTGGCCCTTAATAACTCTGACCAGAGCGATATTTTGTCATTTTTTTTCCTCTTGCCACAGAATGATGGAGTGTGTCCAATCCCGCTTGCCACTGTCTGCAACCCGACGTTCTCTTGTTGTCACCAATGACCAGCAACGGGTGAATTAGCTCTGTACATGGGGCTGCTCAGCAACGCTTGATCCCCAGGTGAAATACATGCAGGTATGTGCAAGATGTACAAATGACATTATTGAACTCACGTGGATATCCAATAGCTGTTCTAAGTACTGTTTAAAGAAACTATGTTGTGGGGAACTCAGAGCTTCCAGGAAAAGACTTTCCGGGCTGAGCAGTGCAAACGTGGAAATCCGTGCCTCAAAGCTCTCTGCCAGTGTCTGGCTTGTAACAACACTGACTAGTTAGGAATGCCATCTTTGGCCATGTTTAATAATTGATGCAGAGCCTTGCAAGTCTCAAAAGCTTATGCAACCAAACAACTAATATTTATTTATTTTATTATATATTTTCCTTTAATTCAAGAAATACCCACAGAGATTACAATTCTAATTTGCAGGGAATCCTGTTGGCAGAAAAATCAAACAATTAGCAATCCACTTTCTAAGCAGAGGAATGGGGAAGGAAGGCTTGTGAGGCAGCCGGGGGCATGCTTGTGGTCTCTCTCTTTCCATGCCTGAGCGGGCTGTAAGTCAGGAAGAGAGCAAGTTCAAGAAACTGCCTAGATTCACAGAACTGACCCAAACCATCTATAGGATCTGTACATGCACCCATGGCAAGACTTGGGTCTAAGGAGAGGCATCACTCTGTTAAGTTTCTCAAAAGTGAGGCTTGTACCTTTAGAAACAACGTCGTCACAGCCTCATCCTCAGTGCGAATTCTTAGACACAGAATGCATGCAGCTAATTAAAATGCCTTGTGAAATGGGAGGCTATCCCCAAGATGCTTCTTCATTAGCTATTTTGGCTGGCCTCTACTCTGCCTGCGTTCCAAATGCCCTGTTCCTTTAACTCTCAAACCCAATAAGCTCTCGGCAAGTGTAAGTGGTCAGAAAGGTTGCCCTCTGCAGCTGGGTCAGTCCCCAGGGAGAAGCAGAGGAGGATGGGAAAGGACCCCCTCAAGATCATACAGCCAGTAAGTAGATGAAGAAGGTTAATCCTGAGGCGCGTGCACTCAAATGATGACCTCTCCGCTCCACCAGAAGGGGAAAACATGTTTGTTCAATTTCACTTGCAGTTCTCATATGCAAAAGGAACAAAGACAGGATACATGAGTATTGTTTTCCAAGATCTCCCAGCCTAAGAGTGAGCCTCAATCCTAAGAACAGGTTACATCTCACATCACCAAATTCCACCAGGACCGGGAGCAGAGCCCTAAAGTGGAGGCCTATTCTATCTAAGGGGAGCAGGACAGGCTCAGGGAACTTTGGGTACAAAACTGTCCATCACAGGCACATTGTGACTGGATGTCAACCAAAAGATCAGCCTTCTACATAAGTAGGTATGCACCTTTCCTGGATGAGCCTGGGGCTGATGTCCATAAATATAGCTCCCTTCTGCCTCCCTCAGCCTCTTCCTGTGAACCAACACAGAAAAAAAAAAAAAAAAAAGAAAAAAGAAAAAAAGAATAAATAACAAACTAAAAATCCAAAAATGTTAGGATAGACTGAGTCACCCTACAATAATCTGGTAACAAAATTCCCTTAAATCTAATGATGAAAACAATTGGTGATTGGAAAAATGGAAAAGCAGTTCCTTATTTATAATGAATCAATATCACTGATAGCTGATGATAGTGCCTCACTGTCCTGTTTGACATCTCCAGGATACCTTCTTATTCTATTCTATTTTGTACGAAGGTTTTTCTACATGCAACAGTTTTCTTAATTCAACAATTGTCCAAATTAAAATGGAGATCAGAAGAACACAATCTCTCTCTCTCTCTCTCTCTCTCTCTCTCTCTCTCTCTCTCTCNACTTTTCCCCTATGTTGATGGTGAGAGTGGCAGTCCCCCACAAAGCCCTCCGCCTGAAAGTCTCCATTCTGAAACCTGCTCTAAAGAAATAGCCGCACATACAGGGCAGGTTCTTCTACCTTAAACACCAAATGTCTATACAGAGAAAAATGTTCCAATAATAAAAATCAGCTTAGCAAATTATAGTAAATCAATTTGTAAGATATGTGACATTTGTAAAATACATGTTCACAATGCTTTCTAATGAAAATAAGAAAAGGTTTAGAGCCAAATCCGGCAATGGAGTGAAAAAATAGCCAAAAATAAATGATACAAAATTATATATATATTGGATAATGCAAATGTACTAGACTACAATTTAAAAAAGCTCTATTTCCATAGTTTTAAACAAAAGTTTGAACAAAAACAGAGTGAAGATTTTGAGACAACTCGTTTGGTTTGTTTGGTTTGTTTTTGTGACAGGTCTCTCTGTGAGCTCCCCAGCTTGTTGGAACTCACTGTATAGACCAGGCTGGCCGTCCATCTCATAGAGAGCCCCTGCCTTCGTCTCCTGAGTGCTGGGATTAAAGGTATCCATGCCACCACATTCAGCTATGATGACAATTTTTTTTTTACATTGGTCTGTGCTTGGGTTTCTCATTTATTAAAATTTATTTTTTGAGGGTTTGTTTCTTTTTTTAAGTTTTATTTATTTATTTATTTATTTTTTATAGTTTTATGTGTATGACTTTTGTACTGTCTGCCATGTGGTTGTGCACCCGTGCGTTGCAATGCCACCGAGGTAGAAGAGGGTGTGGAGCCCCTGGAACTCGGGTTAAAGAAGGTTCTTAGCCACCATGTGGTTGCTGGGATCAAACCTGGGTCCTCCTGCAAGCAGCAGTCGTCGTCTTAACCACTCATGGGGGGGGGGGCTATCTCGTTCATCCCCTTAAATTTTATTGTTAGACCATTAAGTATACATATGCAATAAACATAAGAAATGTTCATCTAACCCAATTAGGTCTAACATCTGAGTTCAGTTGTTTGTATAGCCCAGGGTCCCCAAGTCCAGTGGAAAAGGCTTGCTTCCACAAACATGTTGATCAAATGAAAGAAAAACGAAAGAAAGAAAAAGAAAAAAATCCATCCCCATTTTTTGCTTGTGATCTCACAATTCATCCCCCATCCCTTGGCCCCCACAACCTGTTCTGAGAGAGTCCCTGGGCCTTGGAGGAGAGGAGTGAAGAGGTGACGAGATAGAATCCAGGTTATTTCTCTGAGAGTGATGGTCAAAACTCTGTGGGACTGTCCAGATTCTGTTTGCAACAACCTGTGGGTCATTTAGAAAGTCTCCTTTATTCGAGTAATAAAGCACAAATATTAGCAAATATTAAAGATTACAACAAGTTCCTCTATGGGCACAGACCACATGCTTGTATAATATTTGGTTGGGGCATTATAACTTTGACAAAGGATGCTACAGTGCTTTCTAATGTGGTCAATAGAGCCTACTGACATTAGGAGGAACAAGGCTACAGTTCAGCCATGTGTCATACCCTGCCAGGGAGGGGGCCAAGATACAAACTGGATACTTTTCTTTCTGGTGTACATTACAGGCTGCACTTGCACTATATCTTCTTTGGCATAGTAAAAATGTAGCACAAGAAGTGCTACAAGTAAAGCTGTTGGCAGGACCATTTCTTTCCAGCGCGTTTGTATAGTAGCTCTCTGACACCATGAAGATCCAGCTGTTGATTTGCAGCGCAGGGCGTCTCAGCATAATTTTATTTTTCATGCCTTATGTGATGACAATTTTTAATCCATATCTGTGTTTTGTGAAAATCCTATAATAGGTAGTAATGTTCCATTTCATTTATTTATGCGTCTGATGTGTCTTATGCACATGTGCACAGTGCTAGAGAGGCCGACGAAGGGTATGATCCCCCTCAGGCTAAGGGTCACTGGGAACTGACTTGGGTCCTCTAGTTAAGAGCAGTAAGCCGTCTTAAAACATTTGAGCCATCTCTCCTGTACCCAGTATGATTTTTTAAAAGCCATTTGTTCATGTAACGAGAAGAAGAGAGAAAGAATGTCCCCATATCCACATTGCTAAGTTGCCAACACTCTTGACTTTGGTTGGTGACAGACGAGTCACAGATCATGTGACCAGAAAACACAGCTTCCCCTTAACTGTTGTTACCAGTGAAGAAACTGAGGCAAAAGGCAAGGCAACACAGTTGCTGTGTGTCTTCAGTCACTGTCCCTGGGACCACTGAGGTGCCCCACACTGCTGCCAAGTGACTCCATGTCTAAGTCGCCTTGGACTCTGTATTCCTCCAGACTTGTAAACTTTCTGGTAGAAGAAAGACAAAGCATAAGCTTTGCTCCCATGGGCCTCTGATGCTGGAGCCGAGACAAATCCTCTACCAGGACATTGAAAAATGAGCTCAGTTTGAACTCCACGGTCACAGGATGCTTCCACTTGCCTCCGCAGATGCCTCAGTTCTTCCAGAACAGAAGCATGGACTAGGAAGGTGTATCTAGTGCTTGTGAATTCTGTGCCCATGAAAACTCCACCAGGAACCTTCATTTTCATAGTAAAGGGTAATGAATGTCAGTTCGTAAATGTGGTGGGAGAGGCCACCCCAGAGAAGCAAAGAAAAGAAGGTGGTCCAAGCGGAGGGGGGGGGCAGACCCATGTGAGGCTCATAGGGGCTTTGTGCAGAGTTTTCAACCTTCATGAAAAACACTCCCGAAAAATTTACCTTTAGAACTTGGGCTGTGTTTTACAATTTCTGTCACTGAGTTTGTGTGCTATTACATTTCAGGTTCTATCAAATTTCATAGAGCTAACAAAAAAATATTTGTGGACATCTGGATGTTACGCTATAAAGTATGTGGGTCACAGACATGTTATACCCAGGTCAGTAAGGGGTTATTTCCCCTCTCTCTCCTCCCTTCCTCCTCTGAGGGTGGTGGAGCTGAAGCTGGCTAGGATTTTGCCACAGAGTAGTTCTAGAAGGATAAAGCTCTTCACAAACCTGAGGGTGTGTGGATCCAGATCCCCAAACAGGAGTTGCATGAGCCTAGACTGGCCCCTCAATTCTAACAAAGAAAATGCCTTAACGATCTCCAAGCACCAAGCCCTTAAGTATATATTGACATAGTCACATATAAGTGTTGTGCATGTGTGTGTTATGTGTGGTTTGTATTTCATTATCTTTGGATGATGTTAATCAATGACTGCCTCTTGGGAACCTTCAGTGAATTTCTAGTTTGGAAGGAAGGTGCTCTCGCGTTGACCTACATGGCTAGAAATGTCCCCCACCCCTCCCAACCCCAGTCACTTCCACAGACCACTTCCAGAGGCATCATTTCTTGAGCATCCCTCTCCTTCCAGCCCTGTTTCTCATCCAGAGCGGCTGTCAGGGCCCAGTGCTGCTGCCCTTGAGTGGACCCAGCTGGCCGTATTAATGTCTGTCCAGTAACTCAAACCAGCAGTGACTTCATCTTGAAAATTTTCGAGTAGCACAGGTCAGAGCGCGCATGTAGACGAAAGTGATGGGGTCCCCAGAAAAGTGAGACTGTAATGATAGAGTGTCAGCCCAAAACTGTAAGCTGGGATGAGAACCGATAGGAGAGCCCAGGGGCACATCTGTTGAGATAAAATTCCAGCAGATCCCAGGAAAGCTGGGTCTCGGCTACAATGCTGTGTTTGTCCTGTGGTGGCCAAGCACACTGAAAAGCAGGACCGAGCTGAGGCGAGAGTGCCTTTGCTGCAGTACTGTAAACCTATACGTTGGTATTTTACAGAGGCCTAAAGCCTCAAAGACCAAAATGGATGCCTTAAATCAAACATGTATAGAGAATTTCCTAAACAAGCTGAACTAAGGGCATTTTGAATATTTACATGTTAAATAAAAATCTATCTTCAATAATAACAACTTACCTTGTTATTAACTGCAGAATAGGGAGGGCTTCCCCTCATTTTAGGAGGGCTCTGCTGACCAGGCTTTAAAGGACATATACTGATACCTAAAATGAAAGCGGATCTTCGAGCTGCACATGAAGAGAACTATCCTGAAGTATCGAATCGGTGCACAATATTTTGTTCAAGGGGATTGAAGGGGAGGTCTGTGGAGCCAGCTGAAGTAGGCTGAGGATGTTACATCGGTATGGCCCCCAGGAGGGGCTGAGGAGGTAGCCAAGGGGTTCTGCTTCTGATTTGTTTTTTGATTTTGGCTTCCTGATGAAAGTTGAAGATTATGAGCAGAACTTTCTATTCAAAGTTCTCCTACTTACAGGAGAAATTGGACTTCTAATGCCAAACCAACTATGGGATGAGGCCAAGCAGATCCAAGAATGTGAGGTGTTCAGTGATAGCTGGGGTCTTTTATTCTCTCCTTTTCAGAGGGCTATGCTAAGCTTTGAACCTAGACAGCACCTGCGATGACCTCTTGACCTCCTCTCATGCCCCAGTGCCCTGTCCACTGTGGTCTGAAGAGCTGTTTTCCTATGCCTGGGGAGATGTAAGTTTCTTCAGGTTGCTGAAGAACCTTCTTCCCACCTGGCCTCTTGTTCCAACAAGGAAACTTGCCTTGTTTCATTGCTTTCTCCCAGCTACATGTCAGTGCCCTGAAGATAAAGGCACCAGCAAGCTGTGCCTTCCAAAGAGGGCCTTCAATGCCTCCCTCATTGCCTGGCCACTAAAGATGGTGCCAGGCTTCCATTTGAGACCATCAGCAACAAACAGATTTGGAGAAAACTAAAGTTCTCTTCTTCCCTGGCACATTTCCTTTTGAAAAAATATGTTTGTTCTATTATTTTTTTTTTTATGTGCATGCATTTATGCTGATGTAAGTATATTGGTTGTGCAATGCCTGGGAGGGGATTGATAGAAGGGACATCAGATCTCATTGGACCACAAATTACCAGAAGTTTAGCCACCATTTTTTGTGGCTGGGAACTACGATACCTGGTCTTCTGCAAGAGCAGCAATGCCGTCCTGTAAACTGCTGGACATCTCTCTAGCCCCTAGCAAATTCGTTTAAATATACCATCAATTCTTCTGTTATCTCCTAACGGACAAGGAAAATAAAGTCCAATTTTATTTAGCATAATTTTAAACTTAAAGCATAAATTTTTATAGATGCTAAAAATGGAAAAATGGTTAAAGTAGGCTTCATCATAAATCAACTAGATTAGGAAACTTGGAGTCCTTAGCTCTGAATCTGTGGTGGAGCTAAGGGACTTACTCAGAGCATATTGTTCTGAAGGGAACATACACAAGTACTATGGTGTGTGTCAATAAACAATGTGCTTTTCCAGGAATGGCTTGCAAAGAGCTTGTTGTACCTTCCCAGAGCTCTAAGGGAGCATGCTACTTGACCTTTGTGAAGGCTGCTCTTAGGAAGGGTCTTTGGACAACAAGACCGAGGCAGTGTCACAGAACACCTCCAAGATTCGAGGGCCTTAATTCTAGACTAGTCAAACCTTCTGGACAAGCTCTCAGAGTCTGACCTTCATCTCATCCCACTGATTGATGCTCAGCCCACTGATGTTGACTCAAGTTCTCTGTAACATAAATAGCTCAATACTGTACAGCACTGGAGGATGGGGATGCCATGGCTCCGCCCATCCAATCCAACAGGAGACAGCAGGGCAAAGCGCCTCAAGACAGCAGTGGGCACAGGCGCACTTCCTTTATCCAGCCTCTCAACACAAGAGCCTTCTCTCAAGAAAGCCCTGTCTTGGAGTCTGGTGGCTAGGAACTAGCAGGCTGCATTTGAAATGCATCCTCAGTGCACAAGGAACACTAACAGGTCTGATCTGTGACAGCCACAAAGCCCTGGCAAAACTAACCAGCTGAGAGGTGAGAGAGGATAACCAAAAATGAGAATGTGGTAACATTTTCAGGGCTGAGGAAGTAGCTCGGTTGTCTGCTCTAGCACACAGGAGGCCCTGGGTTCGTGGGTTCCACTACATTTTAACTAGGCTTGTTGGTGGCTTATACCTATAATCTCTACACAGTAGGCAAAGGCAAGATTACAAGTTGGTCATCTGAGGTTGTACCTGAGGGTACAGAGGAATTAGAGGCTAGTCTGGGCACCAATTAGTGTGAAGACCGTTACGTGGACCAAGCAAAGGAAACAGAACAAGAAAACAATCAACCAAACAAAAACACCCTCACAGACAATTCACTTGGCACATTTTCAAAATACAAAACTGCAGTCAGGAGAGAAAGCACAGTCCTCATGGGTGGACCTCCCCCAAGACCCAGGCAGCTTTCTCCACATTCTCCCTCAAGCTAGCCTTCTCTGCCTCAGCTCCCTGACTCAGTAGGATCAGTATAGTCTATGTCACTGTCGCTGGAGGAGAATGTCTCGTGGTGGGGACACCTGTATTCCAAGCACCAAGAATTCCACCTGCTCCCCTTCTTATGCCCAAGGTTCTACTCTAGAGGAAGGTAGCCCAGTCTCTGTACTTGAGAAACCTACTTTAGGCCTCAGGGACTGGCTTCCAGGCCTGACTCCCAGCAGAAGGTCTGGAGTGGTTGGGAAGGAAAGTGGCTCTCCTGGGAGTCAAGGGGAAGGAACTAGAAACAACCACTTAACATCTATTTAAAGCCTGGGAGCATCCAAGGAAGGCAACCCCATTACTGTTGCAAAGATGCAAATTTGGCGACATCATCAGCTGTATGGCTCCGGGCTGTTTCCCAAGTACCCTGATTCCTAACAGGAGCAGAGGTATTAGTGTAAGACACCAGCAAGGCCAAGTTCATGTTGCTCAGAGGTAGCCCCTAACCAAACTCTGCCAAAGGCTGCAAAAGATTTGTATTGCAGGAAGACAGTTCATCCAATGAAGCCAAAAAAAAAAAAAAAAAATGAGGTCCTTAAGGCTGGTTCCAGGGAAGCAAACACCAAATGCACTGGCATGTGGCATGAAGGTAGTCCTGTGTGCTGCCTGTTCCCGCCTCCTTGAAGAGGTAGCTGCAGAGTTATAGAATGAAAGGCAATTAAGCAAAGATATTTTTCCAGCACTGTTTCAACTTCCACATCAAATGTTCTTTCAGACACTCAAGAAATAAAGGCTTCCCTAGTTCTATTAGAAAAATCACTCGAGACAATCCATTCTGGTGGCCTGGGTCTCCCTAACCTCCTACCCCTGCCTCATTCCAGTTGGCATAAATTGAAGGACAAACAAACCAAATGTTTTAGCAGAAAATTATTCTTTGTGGCTGCCTTAATGGCGATTTAATTGGGACCCAAAATACCACCATCTATATACTCAGTAGTTCATCAGTTTGTGAATATAAACCTTGTATTAAAACCTAAGCTCTATAAGAGGGACACATAAAGAAAGTGGCCATGTAGGTAACAGCTTTAAGCATTATAATACAGGGTGTCTACATAAAATATTTGCTGTGTATTTCCATATACATATAGTGAATTGAAAATGTTTCATGGAAAACAAAAAATGTAGAGAGATCACAAACTGTCACTTTCTCTTTCAATATTTCACTCACACTTGCTCTCCCTCCCCCCTTTTTCCTCTTTTTTTTTAAATAAAAAATATGACACGGTTTCCAGGTTAGTAGCATATGAAACTCCATTTGGCTTGTAGCTTGGTAAGAAACTGAACATAAAGTAGGTGTGTGTTTACGTGTGTGTGTGTGGTGTGTGTGTGTGTGGTAAGTGCCTGCACACTTGCCCCTGTATGTGTTTCCTAAGACGGACACATCGGGCAGGAGAGGGCCGGTGGAGCTGTTAGAAAACAACTCAGTTGATTCTGTGTGTATTTAGCTTCTTTATTTTTTTTTTCCCCTCCGAGGTCAGAGACAATGCTGTTATTTTCAAAATACTTCAGAAAACATTTCTACAAATTGCTTTGCTTGTCTGTCTATATACGTTAGGCTGAGTAAATTAAGTGCAGGACCCTGCATCACAAAACAACTCCTTTTTTTTTTTTTTTTTGCATTTTCTGTAACAACATAAAAGCCCTTGTTGTGACAAGAAGTCTGTTAGTTCACTCTTTCATTTATAATTTAACCACAGCCTATATAACATAATCCAAAAAATACGGGGAGTGATTAATGTAAAAAAAATCAAACACAGAATACTCTAAGAACAAACCAAAAGAAAAGAAGGAAGAAGACCTTGCAGGCAGAGCCAATATTTGCTATTTCTTTAATACTTCATTTTAAACTACCTAATTGTGTTTTTAAGCTTCGGTTCCTGTAATTTTGCAAGACGAGGCATTCCAGTGAGAAGACATATGGTGTGGGATTTTTAAACCACACAGCAAGAGTGCATCATAGACTTATCTGCTGCTTCAGTGTCACAGAAATCCACCGCTGAATTTATCCAGTCACCCATTAAAGAAAGAAAAGAATTAAAGGCAAAAGGGGTGGGTTTGAAATCCCCTAATGCTACAAGAACCAGTGAAATATGCTATCGAGTTCAAGAGAGAATGGCGACAGGGTGACAGGACTTCTTACAAGCCCAGCAAATAGCAATTAGCAGCTGGAGGCTGTGGGGGTATTTTCAGGGGCTCATCAGGCAGTGGAGCCAGTAGGACCCCTCCCCTCCCCCAACACATGCACTGGGCAGCCATTCCACCCTGGGAATCTTCACCTCTCTGCTAGATGTGATGATCCTTCTCAGAGCCTCAACACATACCTTCAACTTTGTTCCTGAATAGGCATTATATATCTGGATGTGGTGGGGGCAGGAAGAGATTGCTTTTATCTTTAAAGTGTCTTTGTAATGGCCACTTATAAACGATTGCCTTTTACTAAAGCACAGCTGACCTACCTGGATCTTTTTTAAGGCGGGGTACTGAATCAATAATATGTGTAGATACAGGCACTGACAATAGAAATGTAATGTAAAACTCTGGCAGTGACAAACTTTAGCATTCATAAGTAATAGCCAGAAAGATTCCAAACCCTTTAAACCAGCATACTCTTTATAAATATCTGCTCAGCTCTGCAGACACAGAGTGAGGGTCCAGTGTGCAAATGTGTGACTGTGTAGATGTGAGAGGCCAGAGGCTCACAGGCATGCACTGGAATGCGTGGGGGCAGGGACCCAGAGAGAGAAAGAACGTATATCATTATTCAAATTACAATCAGATTTGCCCTTAAATTACACTGGTGTCTCTTATCAGAAATTGTTTCCTATACTATACTGCGCTGCAATAAGTGGACATTAATTAATGCTAAATTACAATGGAATTACATATTATATCCACATGAATACCGAATGACTCCATTATGAATAATATTATTACAGTAAATATTAAAGGACTTGCTTGGGGTTTGTCACTAATTACAAAGTGTTGACAACTACATATGACCTTAAGTTAATATGAACTTCTAACACTAACGGCCACACAGAGAACCTTTGATTGATGCTTCTTCACTGATGCATTCGGGGACAGGTCAAGTGGAGCCGAACTAAGGTTGCAGTCCAGGAAACCTGATTTATTCATGCAGTCAAGGTGGCTCCCAGCTTGGAATTCCTTCCCAACTCAGTTCTCAGCAGGGCTGTGGGTGGCTTCTTAGCTCAGCTAAGCATTTGAGAAACCCACACACAACTCCGCCAGAAAGCCAGAACCTCTCATTTTGGTGGGTGGTCATTTTGTCTTCGAGGGAAAAAGATTCTTAACCCTTTCCTTCTTCCCACTTGAAAGGTTTGAGAACACCCTGGTGGTATTCTTTTCTTCCCTGCTAGGCAAAAGGGAATGTGTACACTGTAAGGTGTTAATCTTGATAATTAGGGCACAAAAGCAATTAGAGGTCTAAAAACCTTAAGGCACAGAAAGCGATTTTTTTGTTTATTTGCTTACCTTATTAAGTTAAATATCTGTCTGAATTAATCGCTAATGAACGTGAAGAAGGCTCAATTGTAGCCTCTTAATGAACAGCACGTCGGTTACGTTTTACAGGGTTCCAAATCATCTAAGATTGCAAGCC
This sequence comes from Rhizomys pruinosus, assembly GCA_009823505.1. Lineage (NCBI taxonomy): Eukaryota > Metazoa > Chordata > Mammalia > Rodentia > Spalacidae > Rhizomys > Rhizomys pruinosus. The sequence continues at coordinate 1,588,551 of VZQC01011034.1, read as the reverse complement.
AACTTGCAGTTCAAAATTACTTTTCTGCCCAATTTTCTGTTTGCAAAGCAGTAAATTATTTACATTTATTGTGGCTTATTTAAGCACTTAAATGACTATGAATGGAGAACAGGCACATTTAAAAAATATAGAACCATTACGCAACCCTACTGCTAGAAATCCCAGTTATTTTCCCCCGAAGACTGCTGCTTCTACTTTTCTAATCTCTCTTTTACAACAATTCATGAAAAAGACCATTATTACATTGAACATGCTTTAATAAGTTATTTATTATTTAACATACTTTAAAAGGCAGAGCCATAGAACTTATATTATACACTAAGAACAGTTTCTTTCATACTTGTCCAATTGCCTGGGCCTACATGCTGAAGTTTCTGAAATAAAATCGCACTGTCCTTCATCAAAAATACATAAAAGGTGCTTCTTAGCAAGAATCACTTCATACACATTGATATTTGAAGAGATCTTTTATGCTAATTATTGTCTTTGGAAATTGTCATTTAGTGTATGGTATTTCCTTTAAGAGTTATTAACTTGAAATCAGAGGCTGTGGTTTTTTTTTTTTAAAGCATGCAGCTTCTCTCCATGCTAATCCACCGTCTCCAGTTGCACTTAAAGCCACAGAGAAGCCCTGTGCAAGAAGTGCTTCTCCTGCACTCTGTGCATGCGCAGGTGCTCTGACCACCTCACCAGGTACCAACTGATGGCTGTCAAAGCAAGAGATGGTCCAGATTCATCAAAAGGAGATGAAGAGAACACAGAATTAAAACCAAAAGAAAACAAGAAGGGAACAGACAGATGGCCTGATGGCTGATGGTTGCCAGGGAAGAGAAAAAAAGAAACAAAAAGATACTTAGCCAGGGGGCAAGAGAGTCCTAGGCTGTTCTTGAGGTTCAAGCAAAGTCAAGTATTTTCCTTCAGCTCTTCCATATTAGGGCAGTAAAAACTTTACTGTGATTTCAGATGCAGACAGATCCCTGTACCCAGTTGTTCTGTGGATCGCACGTGTCCACATGCATAATTCAGATCTGTGCTATATCCCGATGTAGCTCATTTCCTAAGTAGCGAGAAAAGGGCGTGTTTTTCTAAAGTAATTTTAGTGTATGTGTGTGTATATGAGCCCGTACATGTACACAGGCACGCACAAATCCTGCCATATTTATTATTCAGACTTAACTGTGTGGGTGTATTTTCCCAAATGGTACCAGGGCAGCGCAACGGTCTACTGTTAAAAGCCCCATGCTATTCATAAGCGATTATGCTGGAGTAAACATTACAATAGCAATAATGATCTAATTAAAAGAATCAGGCATACTTAAAAGAGTCCTGTCTTTTGGCGGGGGTAGGAAGAAAAATCAATGACGCAGGCCCTGGTCGGGAATGGGACGAAGCGTTTTACTGTGATCAAACGCAGTCCATCTAGTACATATCTGAAGCCCTCTGGTCTTTGTTACTTAATGTGATGCTGGAGATCAAAGATGCATGCAGTATGTGTTCCTGGGTTACCAGCTGAGCTGCTGTCATGCTTTAAGCTTTTTTTTTTTTTAAGTTGGCTATCATCCTACCTTGTTCCAAGTGAAAGTGTCTCCATTAAACTAAGCATGTCCCCCAAAATTGGCAACTACCTTATGTGGGATTTTCCTGCTGCCTCCTGAATGTGACTGTAAGGCTTGCCTTTGCATGCTGGTTTGCTCAGCACCAGATCTAGTGCACCCTCCCCCTTACCCCAACCCATCCCACCCCTAGCATCACCCACACCATCTCAGGAAATCCTGGCACTGTGAGTGCCCGCAGGACTCATGGTCTGAAACTGAAGAAAAAAGCAAATGCAACCACTAATTGCAGCTTGTATGCCTAAGCACGGATGCCAAATTCAGCCTCGACTTGGAGAATGTCAAATTTTCATAGCTGTTTTCTTTTGCACTTAAGTCCTGGAAGCTGGGGCCTATAACCCCTGGTTTAAAATGTGGGCTGAGATGGAAGACTCCAGTAAGGCTGTGAAGCCATCCCCCAGGAGGCCACAGGGGGGAGCTGTGACTCTGCTCAGGGCTGCCAACAACGGTGGGGGGAGGAGAGAGGAGGAAAAATACACTTGTAGCAAAGCCACGGTGGAAGGGGAAAGGTAGGTTTTATAAGTTCCTGAATTTTATGACTATTCTGCAGCAGTGCAATGTCCACTCAATCTGTTGCGAAGTTAGCACAGAAAGCATGCAGTGGGGCATATTAAGCACAGAGTGAAAGTGCAGTGATGGTGCAGTGAATTATTTATTAGCAAAAATATAGGATTCTCAAAAACAGAAATAAAACAGGTAATTAGATGAAGGGAAGAATAGATTTAACACTGAAATAAATATCAAAGGTGCAAAGAAAAGGCAAAATATAGCATTCAAACAAAGCTGTGAATTGAGTCCAGATTTAATGTCCCCCTAGGGAAGGAAAGGTTGGACAGACTGTTGGAATTGAGATACTACTTTTAGTACACAGTCCCTGTAATGCTGTCAGCTTTATTTCCTTTGACAAATGTGAAATAAAATTTGTCAAAGTTAGGGCTTGGAAAGTTGGCTATTGAAAATTCAATTGGTAATAACCAGTACAGCCTAGCACTCGGGAGATTTTTTTTTTTTTTTTGTTTTTTTGAAGGAGAGGGATGTTTAAGATGCTGGGGGGTGGGGGCGTGGGTGAGAGGGAGACAATGTTACATATTGTATTTTCAGGTTTTTTAAAAATTTAGCAGTTGACTTAGGCAACTGGATTTCTGGGTTTCCTATTAGCTTGGCTCACCATTGGAAGGTGGTAATTTAAAACCCGTCTCCACGATCACTCCAATTATATTGTAAGTTTGAAAATATTCTGCTCTGGAGATGGAAGAGGGTAGCTATTATCTCACTTGGCCTGGGGGCCGCGTGCCGTGAGGACATTTCTGCATCCAGCATCCAGAGACATGAAGTGCAGGGCACAGTGGTGATGAGGATGCCCCTTCAGCCCCCTCCACAGACCTCCCAGTTCTGTTTCCCCTTAGACCCTGCATTTAATACCTTAGTAGGGCAAACTGTGATTTACCGGCAATGTTGAATAACAGACTTTTCTTGTCTTCACAATGTGTCGCTCTTGCAACCTTCACGTTCCCCTCGCTCCGGGCATGGTGGATTCGCAAAGGAGACTCTTGGAAGCCACTTGTCTTCCTGAGCTGCCCTGCCCCATGCCCACTCTTTCCCAATGCTCTGCTTGGGAACAAAGCCACATTTAAAAACACAGAGGTCTCTGCCTGGATATAAACAAGACACCTGAGGAGATCTCTCTTCTCTTTTTCTCTCTACCTCTCTCTAACACACCCTAAGTGTGACAAAACCATCTCTCTACAATTCACATTTCACTTTCCCCTATCTGAAGTGCAATCCGGCATCTCCCGACCGCGTCCCCCGTGCTTTCAAACTCGTCCACTTAGCCATTGCTCCAGCTCTCCAAAGAGTCTCCGAACCCACAGACTCGCCGAACACTCGGGGATTTCTTCTGTGAGCCCAGCAAGTCCCCGACTCAGTCCCCAATGCCACCAGGCTGACCGGGGTGCCCCCTTCAGCAGGCATCCCTTTATTTAAGAAGAACTACATAAAAGACCTTTAAGAATCACCTCTTAAGTCATCTTGTCACAGAGGAACCTTTGTGTCTACGACAGCATTGGAGAGGGGGGGCGCTATTTAATTGAAGAGTTTATTTTTAATTCTCACATTCTTACCTGTGGTCTTTACTTTATTTACATTTTCCAGCCATTTTCCTCCCCAGCCCATTGCAGGAATTGGGCAGTCAGCAAGAGCCAGAGAGTGCTGGCATGTATCATTACATTCTCAAGATGGCATATTTACTGCGCTTGCCAGCAGGGTCGCTCTTCTGTCCTAGTAAATGTAGTGGAGTATGAAAAAGGCAATTACATCTCACTGGGTGACCTTTTAACAGCCATGACTACCTCCTATCTATACATAATTATTATAGGTGATGATTTCCAAGTATTACAATCTCCGAGAGCCGCCTTTAATTCACATCACATTTAGGCACGTTTGTCACCAGGGCTAGGAATTTTAACCCCCGAAAACTGAGAAAACAGAAGAGAGGTGATAGCATGAACGTCAGACTCTCCAGTCAGTCTAATAAAAACACAGCAAATAAGATGTCGCCCTGTTTGTATTCATTATCAGTTCTTACATGCTCCGACTCTTGCATTAAACATTAGACAGCCTCTGATGCCTGCTTAACAGTTTAATTCCCTCCTCAGTATTCAGGCTGTCATAATAAAATCAGTGAAGCAGGCAAAGTCAAATAAGAGCGAGAGGAGGCATTGAGCATGTAACGCAGGCATTGTCGTCGCCTACCATTCAGGCTCCACCACTTACAGCCGCAGAATCCAGCATATGCTGGGGTGACACAAACCAATCTCTCCCTCCACCGCCGTGGCCAGCCTATCTTGCCGGTGCAGGGCGAGGGTGGCACGCGTGCAGAGGCCCGATAGCAGCCCCTTCAAAAGGAGCCGGCTTCTGAGCCACTGGAGCTGGCACAATAGAGCCACTTCTGTCAACAAAGAGTGTACGTTAAAGAGCTAGATATCCCCACTATGGAAAGATTAACAGCGCTAAATCCGTTTAGGCCTTTTCTTACTTATTTACAGACTGCTGATCTTGAAGGCTGAATCAGAACAAGAGATTAGCTCTATTAAGTGCTGCCCATTTTTCTGAATTATGTTTTTGAAGAGTCGGACAATATGAATAAGGACTCATATTAACCACTGTACGTAAGGCACACACTTCATCGCGGTGACAAAGCCGTCGAAAACTGCTTGTCATGAGCGGTGATCCATCGCAAATACAGTTTAATATATAATTTATATCTACCAGCTGGTGAGAGCAGAGAGGGACAACCCCACTCTATTTCTCTTTTAAAAGGAGAGGAAAAATAGGAGGGAGGGGAGAGAGAGAGAGAGAGAGAGAGAGCAAAAGAGAGGAGAGATCTTGTAGAGGGGTTGGCAATTTAGGATGTCACTAACGATAGTAAAATAGCTCAGCAAACAGTTCAATAAATGGTTCAATACTCGTGATACTAGCCAAACAAAGACTTGAAGCCATTAATTTTAAAAAGTTCTGTGAATCTTCTTTGAACAGTAAATATTTAATCACTGCAATATGTAAGCTGCCCACTCATATTTTATCTCCTAACCAGAACTGTGGCAGGAACCTGGCCCTTAATAACTCGCATGCGCGATATCTTTGTCATTTTTTTTCCTCTTGCCACAGAATGATGGAGTGTGTCCAATCCCGCTTGCCACTGTCTGCAACCCGACGTTCTCTTGTTGTCACCAATGACCAGCAACGGGTGAATTAGCTCTGTACATGGGGCTGCTCAGCAACGCTTGATCCCCAGGTGAAATACATGCAGGTATGTGCAAGATGTACAAATGACATTATTGAACTCACGTGGATATCCAATAGCTGTTCTAAGTACTGTTTAAAGAAACTATGTTGTGGGGAACTCAGAGCTTCCAGGAAAAGACTTTCCGGGCTGAGCAGTGCAAACGTGGAAATCCGTGCCTCAAAGCTCTCTGCCAGTGTCTGGCTTGTAACAACACTGACTAGTTAGGAATGCCATCTTTGGCCATGTTTAATAATTGATGCAGCGACTTGCAAGTCTCTCAAAAGCTTATGCAAACCAAAAACTAAATTTATTATTTTATTAGATATTTGCCTTTAATTCAAGAAATACCCACAGAGATTACAATTCTAATTTGCAGGGAATCCTGTTGGCAGAAAAATCAAACAATTAGCAATCCACTTTCTAAGCAGAGGAATGGGGAAGGAAGGCTTGTGAGGCAGCCGGGGGCATGCTTGTGGTCTCTCTCTTTCCATGCCTGAGCGGGCTGTAAGTCAGGAAGAGAGCAAGTTCAAGAAACTGCCTAGATTCACAGAACTGACCCAAACCATCTATAGGATCTGTACATGCACCCATGGCAAGACTTGGGTCTAAGGAGAGGCATCACTCTGTTAAGTTTCTCAAAAGTGAGGCTTGTACCTTTAGAAACAACGTCGTCACAGCCTCATCCTCAGTGCGAATTCTTAGACACAGAATGCATGCAGCTAATTAAAATGCCTTGTGAAATGGGAGGCTATCCCCAAGATGCTTCTTCATTAGCTATTTTGGCTGGCCTCTACTCTGCCTGCGTTCCAAATGCCCTGTTCCTTTAACTCTCAAACCCAATAAGCTCTCGGCAAGTGTAAGTGGTCAGAAAGGTTGCCCTCTGCAGCTGGGTCAGTCCCCAGGGAGAAGCAGAGGAGGATGGGAAAGGACCCCCTCAAGATCATACAGCCAGTAAGTAGATGAAGAAGGTTAATCCTGAGGCGCGTGCACTCAAATGATGACCTCTCCGCTCCACCAGAAGGGGAAAACATGTTTGTTCAATTTCACTTGCAGTTCTCATATGCAAAAGGAACAAAGACAGGATACATGAGTATTGTTTTCCAAGATCTCCCAGCCTAAGAGTGAGCCTCAATCCTAAGAACAGGTTACATCTCACATCACCAAATTCCACCAGGACCGGGAGCAGAGCCCTAAAGTGGAGGCCTATTCTATCTAAGGGGAGCAGGACAGGCTCAGGGAACTTTGGGTACAAAACTGTCCATCACAGGCACATTGTGACTGGATGTCAACCAAAAGATCAGCCTTCTACATAAGTAGGTATGCACCTTTCCTGGATGAGCCTGGGGCTGATGTCCATAAATATAGCTCCCTTCTGCCTCCCTCAGCCTCTTCCTGTGAACCAACACAGAAAAAAAAAAAAAAAAAAACAGAGATGCCAGCCAATGCCTGAGCACCCTGACAGATGCAGGCTGCTGTTCCCTGTTGTAACGAAGGGCCAGACATGGCCCCATGCCACCTCACCACAGGCAATTAGGGATGGAGCTCAGACCCTCCAACCCCAAGCACAGCACTCTCCTCACCACCCTATGTAGACACAACTCAACTAATCTCAGGCAGACAGTGTGTATGCCAGAGCTAGCCACCAGCTGTGAATACCCTGTGAGAGAGGGAACTGGGAGATATGCAGGTTAAGCAATAACCAACATCTTTTATTTATGCTATTGCATATGTAACATGTATGCAGGTAGATTTATATAATATATATATATATATCTATCTATATATATATATAGAGAGAGAGAGAGAGAGAGAGAGAGAGAGAGAGAAGAATAGGATGGGGAAGAAGAGAGGGCCAAAAGAAGTAGAGAGTGTGTGTGTTACCCAGCAGCATTTGTAGATATTTAGATGAGCCGGAACCTTCTGGCCAGAGCAAAGTGGGAAAGTGGTGGAGGAGGTGAAAGAAAAGGAAGCTTTGTCACTGTTGCCCCTCCTCTGCTCACAGCCCCACACAGGCCTACCACACTCTCAGCTTGGTGGTATCAAGGTCTCACTTGGCATCCCCCTGCTGTGGCCCTCCCCTCTGGGTTTCTAAGACTATGGACTGTTTTACCATGTGTGGGTATTTGGCTGTGTGGGCATCTAGGGGCTTTGTCTGCTCCTTCTTCCCAGGGTGCTCAGGAGAACAAAACATACCATCATGTAATGTGTTAGCACACAGGCCACCAAGTGAGTCTGCCTGTGAATCTTCATCCTGCACATAACTGAGTGCTCCCACTGACGCCTGTCCCATCTGTAACATGTGTAAGCAACCTACGTTCCACGACAGGTACTGCAGAGCATCCAGCCTGTGGAAGCCAGCAGGACCTTCAGCAGCAGTGTCTGTGTAACTTCCCCAATGGGCAGTCCTCATTCTCTAGATCTGTAAAATGGACATATCAGCCTCACTCAGCATGGATTCCATGTGGAGTAGGGTCCACGGGAAGGGTTGGTACAGAGTACCTGCTCAAATCATTTTGTCTATGAGCAACAGGTCCATGATCTTAGGTATCCCCGGGAGCATTACCAGATGCAATAAGCACACATAAACATTCAATTCATTGAAAAAAATCCCTTGTTCTCAATCCATAGATTCACACTGGTGCAGACTGACCTAAGTTCTCATTGAAGGAGAAAGGAAAACAAAATGTCCCAGCCAGGGAGCGTCAAATCCCAAGGCACCATTTACAGAGCTCTGTCAGGCCCATCTGTGTGCTCTCTGCCATTGGCGGGACTATTCAATCTGCCTCATGTCATTTTAAAAGTTTGCAGGCTCACAGGCTCCAAAAGTGTCATTAGATTTGGAATGGAATTTCGTCTTCTCCACCAGCGATATAATAAAATCTTCCGAGTCTGAGAGAAAGTCAGGAAAGTTCAAATGTCAACCAGGTTAACATTAAAATTGTTAGAAAACAGGAACCGTAATTTGGGGATTGAAAAAGAGGCAGAATTCATGTGGTGAGCACAGGGGATCTGGAAATAGATGTTTATTTTGGCCATTTCCAGGGAAGTGACATCACATTGAAGATCTCCTGGGATATCAGTCCTGCATTTTTCAATCCAGATTTTGGCATTAAAGTTGGCCAAATTAGACCATTTCGTTAAACTGATCTTTGAGCCGTCCACCTTCCCAGAACATTACAGCACACCTATGACATGACTCTACAACAATGGCTGGAAAATGGGCCATAAAGCAGGAACGGCCTGCTTCATGTAAAGTGGATTTTATGGTCCAGGTGTACCGCGTTTATCGATACTGTAAAGTGGCGAGATTGTGCTGCTGTAAAGCATAGCATTTGTTTAATAAGAGTAGCAAAAAAAGAAAAACACCTCCACCCATTAACTAAAAAAACAAACAAACAAACAAACAAACAAAAAACCCAATTGTGAAGAATTTTTAAGCCAGTTGTGCCCTTTATCTAAATATTTGCCACTTCATCACCTGACATTGAGACACCAGGTCGGAGCTTTGTAAAACATAGGAACCTATTTGGGAAAAGAGAAGAAAGAGGAGAGGAAAAGAACACTTTGCAGAACTGAAAAAGCAGTTTCCTTCACACCCAGGAAGAGGCAGGTATTTAAGCCCTTGAATTATGGCTGTGGTCTCAGGCCCCAGAGGCCGGGGCTCCAGGGAAGGAGGGGCTTGTATGTTTTGGTGAGAATGGGTAGGTTCTTCTAGGAAATGCTGAAGGAGGGTTAATGGGCTGTTTCCTTTAGGGAAGATGGCATTGTTTCAGCCCACAACGACTGGGGAAGGTGTCAGTGATCTGTAGATGGCATCCTTCTAAGCTAGCACTGGTGGTAGGAAAGCCAGGCTGGGTATTTTTTTTTCCTTGCACAGCAGGGCCAGGCTATTTATAAGATTGTGTGGGCTTCACTTCCTTAGAAAGGGTTCTGGCCTGGCATTTAGATGAAGGAGATGATCTAAACACAATGTAAGAGGTGTCCTCCTGCCTGCAGCACTCGCTCTATGTTTAAAAGGCGAATTCTTTCTCCTTCCGCTTGCAGCAGCTCCAAAAACTCCTCCTCCTCCTCCGGTCTTCAGGCCACTGAGCAACTGCCCAGCAGGCTGAGGAAGGGCAGCTCTGAGCAGCCTCCTCTCCACCCCGACACAGGCATCTTGAAGAACAGTCCACAATGCCAGTGGACTCGGACACAATAGAATTCCATCCACGGGGTTAAAAGAGGGCGTGCATTTAGAGCGAGAATGAAACAAATGCTTAAAAAACCCATTATTGGATTCATTTCCCTCTCTGCTCTCAGTTCTTCCTCGGCGCCAAATGCCGCCCTCATGCTTGGTCCAGATGTTGTCACAGCTGCCCGCTCGCATGGAGACAGCGTGCAACGTGGGCCCCACCGACGCAGGGTCTCTGGAGGGTGGCCCAACAGACAGAAAGCAAGGACAACTGCAGCGGAGCCTCCAACTGCTGCCAGGGGATCTCTGTAAAATGCAAATCCAAGCCAAGCACTCTCCAGCTGACAACTCGGCCCTGGCCCCTGGTGCTGTTCTCTGGATCCTTAGTCTTCTGTACATGGTCTGCTTAGTGTAGTTTGGCCTGATGCTCAAAGCTTGCCTCTCTGTCTCTGTGTCTGTCTCTGTATCTCTCTGTGTCTCTGTCTCTGTCTCTGTCTCTCTCTGTGTGTGTGTGTGTGTGTAGCCTAAAGTGCACCTGCCCAAGTTGCTCACAGAGAACCCAGGAGAAAGTGAGCTGTTCTACACCACACCCATCGTTTAGAATATTACCTCGCTCGTTGGCCTGACAAGCCCCTCCTTCAGCCTTCACAGCCCTGCTCAGCTCCTCTTTCTCTGTAAAACCTTCTTTGACCCAAGCCTGGTCAAAGTACTGGAAGAGGATCTTGATGTCAAAGAAGCCAGAGTTATCTTTAGCCAATGACATGCAAATTATTTCTACTCCACAGAAGAAAGACACTCTCATAAAGCATTAATTATGTGCCAAAGAAAGCTAAAAAAATAATAGCTAGTAAACTTGTTCAGAAGGAGCTGTAAACACAAGCCCTATAAAAACTTATATATATATATATTATAATATATATATATATATATATTGCCTTCTGGTTGATGATGTTAAAATGAACAGGCCAGCTAAGCCTATCATATTGGCCAAAGGACTATACAGGCCCTTCCTCTCTATATTTGTGTGTGTGTGTGTGTGTGTGTGTGTATGTGTGTGTGTGTGTGTGCATATATGTATGTATGTAAGTGCACCCATGTCATGCAATGCCTGTGGTGATCAGAAGAGGCTGTTGGATACCCTGGAACTGGAGTTATGGATGGTTGTTAGCTGCCACATGGCTGGGTGCTAACAATTAAATCTGAATCCTCTGCAAGAGTAGCCAGTGCTCTTAACCACTGAGCCATCTCTCTGGCCCCTCCCCTCCCCACATACCTTGTTTTTCTGATACAGGACTTATTACTGGTCTGGAATTTACTAAGTAGTGTAGCCTGGTAGGTCAACAACCCAGGGACTCATCTGTCTCTGCCTCCCTAAGCTTGGGATTACAAGAGCATACCACTTTTTTTAATGAGCTCTGGGGGATCAAACTCATTTTCTCCTAATGGCAAGGGAATCAGTTTGCTGACTGAGCACCCTTCCTGTATTTTTATAGCCCTTCAATCTAATCATATAACTGG
>VZQC01011034.1:1547465-1572465 GCA_009823505.1 Rhizomys pruinosus | reverse complement strand
CTTGGAGCACGAATTAGATGCCAAAACAGCATGGGCACCGACAGGAAACGGAGGAAGAAAGAGTAAAAGGGAGTCCAGGGAGCTCAGCAAGGGAGGCTGGAATCAACACTAACTTTCTGCACAGTGTGTGTGTGTGTGTGTGTGTGTGTGTGTGTGTGTAGGGATTTGAACCAGTTCTACTTGATTTGTCACTAACAGTGTAAAGGTGATTATAGTAATAAGACCTCTAGTGTGCCAGCCTCCCTGTCNAAAATTTTTAAAAAAAGTTCGTTAGTCTAGATTTCCTTGGAGACTACTTTGATTCAGTGTATCATGTCATACAGGTCATAACCAGGAATAGATATTTCCTGTATCCTTTAAAAAATTGTATAGTTAGCCGGGCGTGGTGGCGCACGCCTTTAATCCTAGCACTCGGGAGGCAGAGGCAGGCGGATCTTTGTGAGTTCAAGGCCAGCCTGGTCTACAGAATGAGTTCCAGGACAGCCTGAGGCTCCAGGGAGACCTTGTCTCAAAAAAAAAAAAATCAATGTGTGGTAAAGTCAGTAGGACATCTTTGGTTTGTGAAGCCGGATGGTCTGAAGCGCCTTCTGTGGATGCCCCCCCTCCCCCCAGCTTGAGTGAGAGAGCACCCTCAGACGGCTGCCTCAGGAGGTGGGTGGTACGAACCCATGGGAGAGTGATGTAACATCAATTTTTGGCTAACTGTGAAGTTGTGTCTATGGCACTAATGACGCTTGCATGGGTGCCTGCTGGGAATACATAAAATTAGAGCAAAGTTCTGTTTGCTTTGGTCTTCCTTCTCCAGTAATTACGGCCGCTGCCATTCACCCAGGTCGGTAGCCTTACTGTCCCCGAGTCACCAGAGTCACCCGGCCATTAAGGTTTAGTCATGTCAGGGAACATACGGTGAAGTGACAACTTGTCATGTTGGTGTCATCAGTGCTACAGAACTCTCCAACTGTGGATTGGATTTCTGCAGTGCTCTGAGTACTGAGCCTGAGCTGCCCAGAGCTGGCCTCTGAGCCAACAGATGCTAACTGTGCAAAGCATGCCACCATCCACCTAGTATTAATCTGATCATTTGGCCCCAGAAACACAGTTTATTAAAGCCTATCAGAAAGAGTGTTGGGAATGTCGCAAGTCAGTGAGCCTATCACAGTGGTACCACCAGGTCTGTTCTCACAAGCAATTTTTAATCATGTGATTCTACACCAGGGCTGGGTAACTCCACCAGCTCTCCCTTTTAGGAAAGTTTCACTTGTATATATCCTTCAAAGCCTGGAAAGCTGTAAGACAAAATAGCAGAGATAAAGTTGTTGGTGAAAGCTGGTGGGCTGGGCAGTTGTGCTGGGCGAGATTGGAGTGCAGACTGGGCATCAGGGTCTCCACAACATCTTGGTCTTCCTGGCTCCCTTCTGTTCCTTGGCTGCCTAGAAGCTTCCCCAAGCTGGCATCCTGTGCAAAGCACTGATGACTCATGGAGCAGATCTGAGTAAGGAGACAGACCCTTTGGCACCAGAGCCTGGCACTGGCAGAGAGGGCAGATAAGCTGCCGTGTGCAGTGTCTCCTCTTAAGAGATGAGACAGACATCTGGAGCTGGTCAGGGAGGGACAAGTGGTGGGAGGATAGCCCAGGCCCAAGTACCTCAGTCCATTACCAACTCAGCTCCCAATACCAGAGGGAAGCTGGACTCAGGACAGAGTGCATAGGCCTGGGGAGCAGGTCGAAAAGGATGGAGAGCGAATGCTGGGACGTAGAGAGAGTGACCACCAGGCAGACCTCTGAAGAAGGCCAAGGAGCCCAGGCCCAAGGATAGAGAGGGAGTGGCAGAAAACAGACATTCTTCCTTGATGCAATAGTTATATCAGGACACCTGCAGGTTTCCAGAAAATGGAATAGAACACCTATTTCATGTACCCCACCCCACATCAGACCCACCCAGGTCCTTAGTGTTAACAGCCTGAATTTGTGCAGGGGGGCTTTTATCACAGTTGGCAGCTTCTCCCCATTGACAGCTTCTCGTCACTTGGTACCCAGGAAGGTCCTCTCTCCTGCTTACACCCTGTGTCTGTGACTATGCAGAGTGGGAAGGACAGTTCCATCATCCTAAAGATGCCCGCCCCCTTCCCATTCATCTTCCCCTCCCACCTTCAGGCCCAGCAAACACCGGGGACCTCTGATTTTCTGAAACACTGACTGGTAAATGCCATGTGGGAAGGACACTCTGAGGCTGTTTCAATCCCATAACAACCCAGGAGGAAGTGATTATTGCAGCCATCATTTCAAAATGTGGATCAAGGCTCAGAGAGTGTGTGACTTGCCTGAGGTCACACAGCTGGTGAAGGGGTGAATGATACCAGCCATCTGGCCCCACGTTCTTGCTTGCATCTGCTGCCGGGCAGATGTATGTCCGAGTGTGTCTCTTGTCTGAGCATGGGGCCTTCATTTTACCACTGCTTGATGCAGCCAGAAGTGGATGTTTCGGGGTTTAAAGAAACAAGCTCCTCACAGGTAGGTAAAAATCATCTGTCTGTTGTCCACCAACAACTCTTGGGATACAGGCTGGATGCTGGAATATCAAACAGCAGTCCCCTGCTGAGCCTGTGCTGAGCCAGACTTGTACACATATGGGAGCTGACTCTGCCTCTGCATCTCTCAGAGCAACCTGGAGACAATGGCTGGTTACAGCTGCCTGTGCAGATGAGTAGACAGCCCTCCCTCCCTACCCTCCTCCAAGGTCACTATGGGTCCTTCCATTTGATTCTATGGCTTGGGTCTGAAGTATCCCCAGAGGACCATGTGTTAAAAGTTGAGTCCCTAGTACAGGACTTCTGGGAAGTGGAGGTGACCTTTCAGAGGTGGTGGAGCCTGGTGAGAGGTCCCATTCTCACTGGAAACGTGACCTAGAGGGTATTTTAGGACACTAACCACTCCATTCTTACTCGCCTTCCTTCCATGTGCTGAGTGGCTTTGTTCCCACCATGTTCTGCCTTACCACAGCTCCCCCAAAACATCAGTGCCAACAGCCATAAACTCTGAGCTCCAAAGCCATGAGCCCAAATAAACCTTCCTTCTTGTGAAGTTTATTAGCTCAGTTATTCTGTTATAGTCATGGAAAGATCAGTGGCATACTTGTCTTTTCTGTTTGTGGCTAAAATTCCCATGTGTATAAAAGATGCACATGTGTATTACTTAAACCCATCTCAAAACCTGAAACTGCTGATTCTTCTTGGTAAAAAGAAGTTGAATGTGACCTGGAGCTTGGGGACAATCCCTTCCCGAGCCCCCCACACTAGCCTCCTGCTGGTACATGGATACATGGGGTCACACGAGATGCACAGATGAGATAAGACATTCAGCATCTTCTCTGACCCAGGCTGTGCCATCATCTGACCTGGTAGGTTTCAGGTCCTTTCAGTGGCAACTACCAGTGCAAGGAGGCTGATGAAGAGGGGTAGCCAGGAAAGGTGGATCACAAGGACCAGCCTCACGAGTAGCTCAGGCATTGCTCTTGCAGAAGTCATTCCGAGAGCTCCCAGGCTCTCCCCAGAGTGAGGTGGGAGGACAATTGAGGGATGTGGGTGTCGGACCATGAGATGTGTCTATCATCTAGACCACCAGCCCCTTGTCTTGGCTTGTCATGTGATGGCAAAGAAGGAGCTGTGGGTGTCCTGCTGGGCTTCTTCCCCTTGGGAAAGGTTTCCACTGTCTGTGTATTAGCCAGCATCTCCCACAGAATGGGGGCCCCTCACTGCCTGAGAAAGCTCTGAGCAGTGACTGTGGTTGCTGCAGTCTGCTTCCACATTGGCCCTGGGGGTCAAGGCTGTTGCAAGCTTATTTGTGAGACTTCTTAGTAGTCACGATTCTTAGACAGGAATTAACCCCGCCTGTGAGGCTGATCGATCTCTGTCCCCTTATTTGGTCCCCACCTGGTCTGGCTCTCTGGCCCCACCCTGCCCTCTCCAAGGCCCTTCCGATTTGAAACCAAACACATTGATCGAATGCCCTCGGTTGGACTCCTCTGCAATCAGGAGGCTGCCTTGCCAGAGTCCCTGGTCCCTGTCCCCCGGCCCTTTCTTGCTGTCATACAACCTCAGTATGAGGCCTACTGCAGCCCTGTGAGGGACTGAGGCTGTCTTCCGACACATGGGGACAGTTGAGGTTCAGAGCACCAAGCCCAACCCTGCAGCTTGGACAGGGCTGGGGGGGGTGGGGGTTAACTCTGGAGGAAGAGCAACTTGGGGGGGGCAGAGGGAGCTGGGTCAGAGGGCCATAGCATGGGCTCCACCCAGCAGGATGCCAACAGAGAAAGACAAATGGGTGCCCTGTTTCTCAAGTTCCTGGTGACTCCAAGTGTGTACAGCCAGCCAGACAAACCATATTTGAACTGAACCAAGCTCTTGAATCTTAGGTAACAGAACAAAGAAATGGAGTGGGTGAGGGCACTGACAGATGGTCACTTCGAGGGGTACACGAGACTTCAAGGGAAGACTTCAACATCCATCTGAGGTGGACATTTCTTTGCAAGCTGCTGGAGTGAAGAGTTAAATTTTCAGCACACTGTGTCAAAACCATTCAAGAACGCCTGAATATCAATATGCAATCAGCAGATGTCACCAAGATGAGCTGAGATGGTGACCATAGCACGAGATCCACTTTACAGTGGGCTGCTCCAAGGAGGTCCAGGGAAGGTCTGGAGCTCATATTTTCCCGAGTCCCTTTTGGCACACAGATCTTGCTTTCCACCGCTGCTAGGCTATTCCTGTATTTCCGCCCCTGCAGAAGCCCTTCTGCATTTTTACCCAAAGGCAGGGAGAGCAGTCAGACAGAGCCTACAGGCATGCTCTGGGAAAATCCTAGGTGCCTGCTGGGCTGATGTGAGGGCACTCAACCACCGAGTGGGTTAAATGGTTACTGGAGTAATACAGAAATGAGATATCCGGATCCCTTCATTCTCTGTCCTCCTATCTGGAACTTGAAGATCCCGTTACCTCCTTCTTTCCAGAACTGCTGAATCGGGGCAGCAGAACACTAAAGAGCACCTGGTTAAAAATAGATTTTCAGATACAAAATGGATGGCTTTTTAGTTTAAGTGTGTCCCAAATATTGCTTGGGGCATACTCACACTAGCAAACAGTATTTGCTGTGCATCTGAATTTTGAATATGACTTGGCATCCTGCATTTTTATTTGCTAACTCTGGCAACTGCAGTCAACTGGTGGGAAGAAATTGACACAGTGCCTGGTGCATGACACAGCCAATGATGGCTGCTGTTGACGTAGCACCACAGCTTCCAGCTGCGTCTCTGCTCTTGGGCTCTGACGTTCTTAAGGGAAAAGGGTTTTCCACCCCTTCTCCACAGCTATGACAGAATAGCAGAGCCTACAGAGATCACAAGCAATAGAAGATTGTTTGGTTCATGGTCTGGAGGCTGAGGATGCCTGACACATGCATCTGGTGGGGGACTTTGCACTGAGAGTTTTGTTTTATTTTAAAGAAAGGCAGACTGCTATGAGCAGCATAGCACTCAAATCTGAGACTGACTGGAATCTCAGAAGCCTGACCAACAAGATTCTCCTACCAATGGACCTTGAAAACATCTTTGGAGATTCTATTAAAAGCAAGGGTGCACAGCTGCTCACATACCCTTGACTGAGGAAAAATCCCCCCTCTCTCCTCTATCTACGAGGGATCTCCTCTATCTATGAGAGGCACAGGAGAGAGGAGGCGTACCCCCAACCAGTCAGACCAGCTTCATCAACTCTAGCCACCAACTGGGTGAGAGAAGTCAGAGGCATCACCACCTGCAGAAGCCTTCAACCTTTGCCGTGAGCCTTAATGTAGACAAAAAGCAAGACGTGTATGTGCATGTGAGACAGAGAGAAGGAACTGGGCCTGATATTTTGATCAGGAGCCCCTTTCTGAGGGAGCTAACCCACACCCCACACAAGGGCCTTGGTCTGTTCTAAGGGCAGAGTTCTCAGCCCATTGCTACCTAAAGTCTCACCTCTGCTTACTGTCGCATGGCAATTTCACTTCACGTGGGCTGTGAAAGGGGCTCCTGGCCTCAGCAGAGAGCAGACTCCTTTCCACCCCAACTCCTCCCTGACCAGCAGAGTTCCTAGGATGTGGTTGAACGCGTGTTGAAACAGATCTTTGACTTGAATTCCTTGTTTCTCAGAAGGACAGCAAATGGCATGGGGATGTGGCCTGGACTCAGTAACGAGACCACACGCTGCTTTGTAAGCCTATCCCAAGGTGGTTCATCTGAAATTTACTAAAATTAATGGGGAGAGAAGAGAACCATTAGAGATAGGCCCTGACACACTGGTGCAATGAGGAGCTGGGGGTGTCCCTCCACAGCATTGAGGGAGGAACAGGGATGACAGCCATCAGAGACTGACTGGGTGTCCCAGCCGCAGAAACAGCCCCAACAGAGGAGAGACTGACTGGGTGTCCCAGCCACAGAAACAGCCCCAACAGAGGAGTGAAGAAGGGGAGGAGCGGTGGGGGCCGGGAACAAGGGGTGGTGGTGGATTCATCACTGAGCTGCTAATTACTGCATTCAGGATGCCTCAGGACAACTGATAGTTCTATGTGTGTTCTTCAAGGCCAGATGTCCAAAGTCAGAGTGTCGGCAGGGCTGAACTCTCTCCTGTCTCTTCCAGATCATGGCCATGTTGGGATTACTCCAACCTTGGCCTCCAGGTAGTCTTGCCTTTTCCTTCTGTGTTGTAGCTCTTAAGGGACATTTGTCACTGCGTTCAGGGGCGACCCACAGATTCCAGAATGGTTTCTTCTCAAGAGCTCTGTTTGTCCACAACTCTAAATACTCAGTTTTCTAATCAAGAGACGTTGACAGGTTATGGAATCTGGGATGTAGCCACATCTTTGGAGACCAGCATTTAATGCATTACAATAAGATGAAGCCTGGCTGGGAAAGGGGGAATGCAGCCATGTGGCGGGTCTCTTTTATGACACCCGAGAAACACAGGTTTCAGGCTATAGACCTCAGGAAGCCATAGATGGTTTTAACCTGGGGGTGGCCTATTGGGAATTATGTTCTGAGCAGCAGGCCCTGATACCTCCCCTGGAAAGCTGGGGGACCAGTCTGGAGAGATGTCTGGAAGGGGCCCTTACAGCCTACCTCCCTCTCCTGTGGTGCCTGTCAGTGTTGACAGTTCAGTGTCTCCTTGTAGGGATTTGAAGGCATTTCAGGCTGTCTGAGCCATCTGAGAACTGGGAGGTCGCAGGCTGTCTCCAGGTCATGCTGTGTGTCCCTACACTGTTGGACTGATAGACGGAGGGATAAGTGTCTGGGCAGCTGCAGAGCCACTTCTCTGTGAGGCCTCAGCAGTGGGAAAGAATAAGATCGTGTCTGCCCTTGAGGAAGCCGGTCACTCCGTGAGATAAACATGTGAGCTAAATGCTTGAATTGCCTGCAACATGTGTGTGGAGAGAAATGTGGGCCCTCCGCCCTCTGGGACTTGCAGGGGATAACGAAATGTGGTGTGTCAGCTAGAAAGGGCTCTGTTCACTCCAGGGGCAGCACCTGCCCATGCAGACAGTGATGTGGCCTCCCAAACTCTGTCCAGGATGCTAAGCATCCCTGCATGAGCTGTGCTCCAGGGCTCTTCTACTTAGGTTCCCACCTGAGCTCAGGAGGGCACCTGTTTCCGAGGCTCTGGCGGCTGCTGTTCTGCTGGAGCGTGACTCTCATTAAGAGAGCAGGCTGCGCTATGGCCGGGCAGTGCTAATTGGATATGGTTGAGGGCCCAGGAGGGAAAACAAGACAGTTACTGACCTGTCCATGGAGCCAGTGACCACCAGGAATGTGATCCCCTAGACCCTCCGCTGCAGCCTCTTTCTCCCTGGTAATGTAGACATCACCTGGCTCTTTTTTCTCTCATTCTGGGATCAACTACAACATTTCCCTATGAAAGGACCAGAAGAAGGCAGGATCCATGGAGGGCAGAGGGCTCTCTACCAAGGAAGAGCAGGTGCCCCATGCCTCCTTTAGCCAGGAAACCTGAAAACAGTGTGTACAGACCCAGCTCCTGGGCCTGGCTCGCTGGCCCACTTCAGCTTAGGGACTTGCAGCAGCTGGCGCCCAGGGTTATTTTTCAGGACTAGAACCAGCTATTGGTCATGTTCACAGAAGGAGGCCATGAAGGCAGATATTTCCTTTACCTCATAGTAAAGCCCGCGGGTAGCTCAGTGACAGAGACACAGTGTGCCACATGTCCAGGTGTGGTATATGCAGCAGTGCACATGTGCCAATTGAACATACGTAAGGACATACACACGGGTAGCACACATGTACATTCATGTCACATGCATGTACATGTAACTCTTTCAAGCATATGCCACTTGCACATGGGTGTGTTGCATGAGAATGCAAGTGCTCATGTGGCTGGTAGCTTTTGTGTGGATTTGCCTGTATCCATGGCACACATGTACATGTGTCTGTATAACTATGTGACTTCTGCAAGTGTATGCCCAACATACATTCCTCTGTGTAGATTCTTGGACACATGCCCATATGCAAGAACAAGTGTGACCTTTCAAGCACATGTTAGTGCATGCATATGTGTGTGATATGTGAATACATACTCACATGTGAATATGTGGACACCTGTTGCACATACAGGCACTGAGTAATTTAGTGAGGGTATGCCATTATGCACATGGCTATTTCTGTCTGTTCCTGTATATACATGCCTGTACACGGGCAGCTGTGAGTACAGAGACAGAACCTTAAGTGCCTATGTGTAGCTGGTGCATGTAATTGTGTGCAATGCATGGCACACCACATTTGCATGCATGTGCAAATATGCACATTTGTAGCACATATATGTGCCATACACAGGTTGGTTGTGTGCGCGCTTGTGAGCACAGTGAGTGATGTTTGCCTGTGTTGGGGCTTCAGGGCTTGCACCGGAGCCTTTCTATGAAACACCGCAGCAGGATGCAGAATATTGTGAATGCCTGGACAGGAAGCATGCTGGCCTAGCCCACAGATCAGGATTCCTGGGCTGGACCTGGAATCGTAAGCAGACAACACAGCTCCTAATCTGACAGGCTGGGCAGAGGACTGTCATGGAGCACCCACGACTGCCAGCCCAGGGCTGGGCAGCGGGAGGGTCTTTTCAGAAATACTAAGTGATTGACTTGCAATAGCACTCAGGAACAGGGCTCCAGGGACCAAGAGGGTGTGGAGGAAAAAAGCAAGAGTTTTTTTTTTTTTTTCTTCTAAATCACTTGATTATAGTGACCATGTCACCTGTGTGGAGTCAGAGGTAACAGCTCCTAAATGCCCACTGTAGAGAACTGCAGACCCTAAATTCCCCTGGGCTCAATCCCTCCCAGCCGAAATCCCCAGGCGTCATGGAAAGCTGTGACTGCAGACAGAGGGAAACTGGGGACTTTCATCACCAATTGTGGTCCTGCCTGCAAGTCTTCATCAATGAAAGAGTCATCCATGGGGCCTGCACCTCTCCTCATGGGCTCTAAAGTTCGTGAGTCATCTTCACTTAGAGAGAAAAAAATCCATGGCTGAATCCCAGCCGACTCTCCACAAGGAGACCCAGAGCAGACCCAGTGCAGGAGACTGGCGGGTGCTGACCAGTAAGACTGAGCTTCCTCAAAAGCAGATCAGTCTGAAGTGCCCAACGCATGTCTTCTGTGTTATGTCGGCCTGGGAGAGATGAAAATAGCTGGGGTTTTTTTTGGTCTTTTCAAGACAGGGTCTCCCTTGTAGCCCCAGCTGTCCTGGAACTCACTCTGTAGACCAGGCTGGCCTTGAACTCACAAAGATCCGCCTGCCTCTGCCTCCCAAGGGCTAGGATTAAAGGCATGTGCCACCACACCCAGCTGAAAATAGCTCTTCCTGACCTCCAGGAAGGACAACCTCTCATGGTCTTTTAATCCTGTTCTCCACCCCTGGATCTCATAGCAACAGGGGAGGCTGTAGCCAAACCAGCAATAGCCAAGGAAAATGGTGGTGGTGCTAGAGGGGTTCTCCTGAAAATTCTGAGACCCCTGAAAACATACTCCAGAGTCTGCACTCCAGAAGGTTTTGGGATCCCCCACAATCTTCTCCACAGGGTGTGTGGATGTTCAGGAAGAGCTCTGGGCCTTAGAATGCTTTCCCAGTGGCTCTCTGTTCCTCTCAGAGGGACATCCTCAGACAGCTGTCCCCAGTCCTGCATCTAGACAGGCTCCAAGAAGAACAGGAATCTACCAACAAGTCCCTCTTCTGCCTGCTTCTCAGAACCTTCTTATCACGGCTAACCACACATTTCCAAATATATTTACTGTGGCCATTCATTGCCTTTGGCACTAATACGACTTAGGCAGTGCTGGAAGGAGAGAAGAGGTCATCTTTGAATTCCTGGGACACTGTGTGAGACATCTCCATCTATGGAAAGCAAGCCCTGAGAGGGTCTTGTCCAGACCAGGATGCTGCCACAGGGCCCAGGAGAGAGCAGGCTTCAAGTCACCTCCTCCTTATCCCATGGAATCTGGGCTCACATTCCTCCTGGGCCAAATCCGCAGATGACCGAGAACACTCCTGGCCATGATACTGTGATGTTGCATGCATAGAAGGCGCATGGGCAACCACACACCCAATCTCTTCCAGAGATACGGGACATCCCTCCCTGCTGCCTCGGCCTTGCGGGACCACCCGCCTGCCTCACTCTGTCCTTCCTGCTTGTCTTCAGCACCAGAGGCAGCTCTCCAGGCCTTGATGCATATGTACAAGTGCACGTGTGTGCTCATATACACAGACACACACAGAGACATGCATACTTATGCACACACAGACCAAATCAGCTGAATGGAGCAAATGGTGACTTGTGGGAGTCTAACAGGGTCTTCTTTCAATGAGTCACAACTCCTGTGATAAAGGACCACAATTGACTACTTGACTGATTCCTGAAACACTAGGCATCTCCCTAAGAACCCCACATCTCACCCTTACCTGTCCTTCCCAGTCCCTGTATATCCAAAGGGAGGCACAAACCTAGCCCAGGCCTGAGACCCCTCGCTGACCCTTGGTGACTTCCTCCTGGGCAGCTGCACACAGAGTAAGACTGGGTGGAATAAGTACCAACAGTTGGAACCTGCATTTGGGTCAACCAAGAAGGAAGATGATGTCTTGACCTGGAACCTAAGTTTGAGATCTGAACATGAATTTCAGCCCTACTACACTTGAATTTTTTTAAAGACCAAAATATTTGCAATTAAACTCCCTCATTACCAAATTAAATAGATATGCCTCTTGCTTCACACAATACCATGTTCCTGAGAAATTACATGAGAAGAGAATTTTTAAAAATCAAATTATATTTTTCAAAGTACTTGGAGAGCTTTCTATTTAAAAGAATCCCACAAGGAATCCTCCCTTGGAATGAAGAATCCTATTGTAATGCAAATGATAGCCTCCTAATTTATCTGTTTTCCAAATTCAAATAAACTCCAGTTTATTCAGAATGGTCAAAGAGCAGGGCCTGTGGTTAATTGAATATTCATGTTAATTTGGAATCTCCATATATATCCTGTGTTGATTACCAATTTTCACAAAACAAGAATATAATAAAATACAATAAAATACACTTAACAACAGAACGATGCTGAGCCTAATTACTTTTTCTTTGATAATCTGAAGACACCAAGGACCTAAAGGGTATAGCCCTGAGCTTTGAGAGAGAGAAAGACTGATCTTTTCTTCTCTGCTCATTATCCAATGAGGTGTGGGGGAGGCGGGAAGTTCTGGAATATGCCACAATGTTTGCTGTGGGAAGAGGCAGTGATCCTAATGTCACATAAAGATGAAGGAAATAATTTGTTTCAAAGCAAAGTGCACAGCATCCCTCCGCAATTCCGAGGCAGAGTCTTTTCTCTTTCCAAATACCTTTCTATCCATGCCTTGGGCTTGAACTTGTTAAGCAGCCTAAGTTCTTGATGCTTTAAAATCCTCTCGCTCCTCTGTTCTAGCAAACTGCTTTTTCCTACAACGCCATCCATTCCTATTTAAGCAAATAAGGTTGGCTACCTTTGCCATTTGCAATTCAACAGTCCTCCTAAATTAATTTCCCCAAAAGTAGTTCAAATAAAAGCTTGCTTGCTGCTACCCTTTTCTGAGCCACAAGATTGAATAAGAAGTCTGAATAAAAATGCCTGTTACAGCCTTCTTTAATATTTAAGCATGACATTCATTGATTTGTTTCTTGTTTTCTGCAAACCTTGACAACATGATAAAATAAATCATAAGAACAAAATATAGTGGTAACATCTTTTATGGACTTCACATAGCCATCAATCTCAAGCTGGGAGTGAATTATCAGTACAGCCAAAAGATCTATGTTTTAAGAGCTCCAATAGCTTGCTGGCTGGGGTTTTTCTGAAGCAAACTCCAGGCGAGTGACTGATAAGCATCGTTATTGTTTTCGGAGAGTCTGGTTTATGGTGTGTGTGGAGGGGCTGCATATGTGTTTCGGAAGCAAAGGTTTGATCAATTCTAAGTAGACATCTCCTAACATATAAAAAATATAACCAGGTTCCTGCTGAGAGCCTTAGAGCACCTGCCACCCCGTGTCAGCGTGACAACCCTGCATTGTGTCTCTAATTCTGCTTAATACAGAATTAACCTTTCTTAATGTGATCTACTCTGCATGAAAGATGGAGCCCGCAGATATCTGGACCTCCCCCTGTTTCATTTGTGTTTCGATGCTGGGCCTAAGCATCATAAGTATAAGAAAGGGGGCTGGACAGATGGCCTAGCGGTTAAGAGCGCCGACTGCTTTTACAGAGGATCCGGGTTTGATCCCCAGCACCCACATGGCGGCCGAGAAACGTCTGAAACTCCAATTCCAGGAGAACTCCAGTTCCAGGGGAATCCGAGACCCTCTTCTGACCTCCGCGGCATTGCATGACATGGGTGCACAGACTTGCATGCAGACAGTACATTAATACACATACAGAAATAAATAAAATTAAAAATAAATAAATAAAAAATAAGTATAAGAAAGGAACAAGGAAAACCTGTGAATTATCATATAATGATAAATCCTTAAATATACCATAGACAAAAATCTGTGGGTGCTACAGTTTCAAAGGTAGACCCTGCCTGGAGCTGGGCTAGAAAGACTTCGGAGTGAGGAAAGAGGGTTCTATGCCTGTCACACCAGCATCATACAGTCTCTCTGAAATCATGAGTGCTTGCAGCTGTCCATGTCTACAACAGTACTCCTTGGATCAGAGACCCTCGGTGACTACCTAGGTATGGCAGAACCCCCCATGTGGTCTCCCCATATTCTAAGACCTTGGAACCAGTGGGCTCCACACCCTGCTCCCATCATTTTATATACATGGAATCCAAATATTTCCTTTTCTAAAATGCCACCTTTTCTTCAGAGTGATAGCCAACCCTCCAGCAGGCTTAGAGCTTTAAGGAAAGTCACGTGTGGAGATAAGTGAGCCTCAGATCCTGCTGTGACAAACCTCACAAGGGGATTGACCATGATCCACACTTCCTCCCAGCATGCCATCCTTAATCATGATGAGACAGAAGAATCATCTAGAAGTCTAGAGCTGTGTTCCAGCACACATAGCTCCCAAGAATGGAAAGGGCAGGGACCAGTGACTCCTATCTGGGAAATAGGCTCATCGAAGTGCTGGATATGGGACACTTCTGTCTCATCTCTTGGCTGAAGGGAGAAATGGTAGGTTGTGGGTGCCTTCTCACTAAGCGCCCCAGTATACCTCACACTTCACAGGTCTCTCTCTTTCCTCACATCCTGAACTTGGTGATATATGCCACTGCTCAACTCAGCCTGGCAGGGGTGCCTGGTCTGGTACCACAGGTATACCTCCTTTGTATAGTTAGGACCCCATTCATCAGCTTACAGATCCCACCTCTCTCCCCATGCTAAACCCCTCCTCTCTTAAGCATGCCATAGTCACACCTACTTTTAATAAAATTACACTAATTGTCCCCACAGTTGACTCACTGTAATTCACAGCACTTCCTTCTCTCTTCTCTTAGTTACTCTAACCAATTAAAGTCACTGTGATCTTCTTCAGCCAGCCTAAGAGGAACACTGTCACTATTATTGCTTGTCTGACATTTTGGTTTTCCATTTGTTAAATTTTATTAGCAATATTGGAAATGTGAATTACTGTATCTGAGACTGTGCTGTTCTTTGGAGGCAAGATATACATCCACAGTAAAAGTTTCAGAGTCTGCATCTCAATAGGAACTGTCTAGCTACCACTAGATCCATACTAGGGAGAGAAATCTGGGCTAGTGCAGGAAAACTACTCAAAGCAGCTGGAAGACTTGGAACATGCGCATCTCACACTGAAGGCTGCTCCCCAGAGATCTCTTGTCTTTAGGGCTGTTCAAAACAGTGCCTCCACAGTTCAAGCCCAACCTTACTGTCCCAAACTCTACTAACCACAAGAAAAAAGGGGCTTTAACTCAGTTAACTGATACACCAAACATACTTTGTTGTATAAACATACTTTATATTTTGCCTAACCCTTGCTTTTTTTTTTTGAGACAAAGCCTCCATGTAGCCAGAGCTGGCCTGGAGCTCACTATATAAATCAGGCTGGCCTTGATTTCCCAGAGATCCACCTGCCTCTGCCTCTCGAGTACTGAAAAAAGTTACACACCACCATGCCCACCTAGGCTGATATTTTACCTTTAAAGTGTTGCTGTTGGAAAGAGCCAGATGGGCTGTGCACACTTGCAAATGAGTGTGATTAACACCTGTAAATCAGCTCCAAAACACACACACACACACACACATGCACACACACACACACACACTGCTACACAGAAGCTCACCTACACATGTCATACAGTCAGGAATCCAGGACTCAGAGCTACTCCAAACAGCCCCCTTGTATAGACTGCTGGGGTGGTGGGGGTCCTCACACCATACTAGATAATAAGATCTTGGGACTAGAGTGTGTGCCCCCTTTGAGATGGCTCAGCAGGTAAAGGCACCTCCACCAAGCCTGAGGACCTGAGTTCAATACTCAGGACACACATGGCAGAAGAGAATTGACTCCTGTGCTTTGTCCTCCATATGCAGGGTGTGGCACTCATACAACCACACACAAATCAATCAATCAGTCATCAATCAGTCAGGTAAGCAGTGGGTGCCCAGTAAATAAGTCACTAAATAGATAATCTCATCCATCACAGGATCCAGTGGAACTCCCAATGAGAGGTCAGCCTACCTGGCTGTGTTTTAACTTTGCTTCTCTGCTGTAAATGGAGACACCTCCTGTGTCTAGTGCTCTTGATTAGCTTTTTATACAGGTGGTGTGTGCAGACCTGTGTCTGTATACATGCATATAACCTGTATGTGCATGTACATGCCATGAATATATGTACACACATGTGGGAGTGAAGAGAGAGAGGCCAGACACAGAGAAAAGAGAGACTAGGATGGTCCTGGCATGTGTCTTACTTTCAGAGCAGCGGTGGTTAGAATTCCATTTGGAGCTGTGTTTGTCACATTAGTCGGTGCAGTTCCCCAGCCTTGAAGATACCCTGAGATCCCAGCCCATCTCAAAATTGAGGCGGAACCCCAGTACTTGAGATAGGTCTCAGGTAATTCTTCATGTTTTACTATCTCATGTGATCCATGAATCCTCTCTGCAAAGACTCTGTCTCTACCTGGAAAATGAAGGCCTCTCCCAGGGACCTCTACTCCTCTGTGTGAATACTGTGGTAGATCTTTTTCCTTTCTGAATACTAATGTATAATCTTGTGGAGAGAAGAACCATGTGCCCCTTCATATTTGGTGGCCTGAAAATAATCTATAATATCTCATCAACGTTCACTTAATAAATGAGGAAGTGTCCATGACTTCTGCCATGTGTGCTCCATTCTCCCAGCCTTTAGATACTATGCAGAGGTGATCTAGAAGCATCTAGGCCTTGTCAGTCATTTAATTAAGCAAATCAAGCCTGCTATTCATTTTATTTCTGTATATGTTAATATTAAAAACTAATAGAAAACAGCAAGCAAATTGTCCGCTGCATATATCGGACACAGCAACAATTACTCTGACAGTGAAGATATAATAAAAAAGAGGAAATTTTAATAGTATCTTTAGTTCATTTATTCTCTTGGGCTTCTGTTCCAAGGTACTGTAGGAATTAACAATTATTTCTTCTCATTGTTTTCGATGGTCTTTTTCTATTATGCCCCTACCTGACTTAAAATAAAAAATAATTTAAACTTACATTTCTTTTTTATTCAATTTTATGGTGCCATGAGATTTACATTCCAGAGATGAGGAAGGACTGAAAGGAACCAGGGAACAGCTCCGAGCCCTCCCCCTTGCCTCTGACAGCCAGTTAAGGCCTTGCCAGTCATTACCACAGCAGAAAGGATCTTGATTTCAACTCAGAAATTCACATAATAAAAATAATTATCTTATACATCACTGTATTGACAAATATGTCTTCCCTGTGCTTTATGACTGTCTGTCATAAGGTCTATCTAAATAGCTTCTATAGCTCTACTATATAAAGCAATTAACTGAGTTTATATGGCAAATTGTCTAAGGATTTCTCTAGAATGCTTGGGGAAATCTAACAAACTGAAATATTCACCAATTTATTGACACACTACTATGCTGTGAAAAGCTTGCCATCAATACAGCTTTTGTTTGAAAACTCGGATCTTATTATCAGTGTGGGGACCCTGAGACCCCGCTGTGGCAGGCATACAGACCACTGAAGTTGTGTTATGGTGTGAAGAGCAGAGTTTTCTTGACTTTGTGAGGAACATGCTCCATGGTAGATGTGACATGCAATGGAGACCATCATGTTCAAAAGCCGAAGGACTTCCCTAGTGGAAACCACGGGAGCCAAGCCTCCCTTGGCTTCCCACCATGCTTACTTTCCGCAGAGACTGGTTAGGGCTCTACCCCTGGGAGGAGCAGACCTGCTGCTATCTGTCCTTCCTCATCGGCAGAACCCTGGGGGTCAGCAGCATTGTCCTAGAAGTCTACTGAACTGCTTTCCTAGGGTGCGGACACCTAATTGCTCCTGTGCGTTATAGCCTCCCAGCACTCAGAGCAGCTGCAGAATCAGCCAGCTGACCAGGGCAACATGCATTTACTGCCTCACTGTCAAGGCCCAGAGTGGTTTGGTTGGGCCTGAGCTTGAGAGCTCACGAAATCCAAGCCTGATTTAGCAGCTGGTGATGTTCTCCCAAGCTCACTCTGCTGACGGGAGACTCTTTGCTGCTGTGTGACTCCTGTCCTTACTTCCTGCTGTCTCTCAGAAGAGTCTACCTTCATATCCCAGAGACCCCCAGTTCCTGGCCACATGTCCCTCTTAGAGCCTGTGGATGCCCCGCAGCTCACTTCCTGAGAACCACAGGAAGGGCCCATCCTCTGTAGGAGATTCCATCTAATTTACTCAGTCCTGCTCAGGAAAGTCTGTCTTGGTGAATCCAAGGTCAAGCTGGGAACAACCCTGGGTCCCCAAGCAGAATCCCTTTACCTTTTCAAGTAAGCCATGGGGTGACACCTGACAAGAGCAGCTCTGGAAATGTCCCATGGTCCAGGTAAGAGCCCATCATCCTTGTTTTCACTCTGTCCTGTCCACACACCTCTCCTCGTTCAAAACACAACAAAAGTGCTGGCAATCCTCGGCGCCATCTTGTCTGAACAGAAGCCTCATCTCTCTGGTCCCTTGTGTTCTACTTCCTCCTTTAGAGGACTAGTTCTGGGGATGAAGAGAGCCTCAGTGGTTAAGAGCACTTGCCATTCTTGCAGAGAACCTAGTTCTCAGAATTCATATCTGGCTACCTACCTGTAACTCCATTTCCAAGAGAATTCAACACCCTTTTCTGGCCTCCTCTTGAGACTGCACATATGTGGTACACATACATCCCCTCAGGTACACACACACACACATACACACACACACACACACACACACACACAAAATAGTGAATAAATAAGTCTTAAAGGACCCTAGTTTTGTAGAAGACAAACAAGTATAAATACCCATATCCAGAAAATAAAAACAGCACATTTCCACTGAGGAAACTTGTGTTACATTAAGTGTGTACAAAGTCAGCTACAAAACAATTATAAGAAAAATTCTATTTTGCAGTCTTCTTGAGAACTTTCTAGAAACTTCCAAAGTGGTATCGTGGTGGGCAGGGAAACATATTTGCTGTGTGGCTAGAAGGGGGGTGGTAGAAGGCAACAGCGGGCAGATTGTTTTGCCACCCAAGATATAACTGTTAGGATGGAAAAGCATGCCCGCCCCCATACTGCTGATGGTGGCTGAACCCTGGGTGACTTCTGACTGGTACCAGGAAGTAGAGAGCAGCCTGCGGCTTAGCTGCAGTCCCAGGGCCTCTGCATGATTGCTGCAGGTGTGGAGCCTGGAGCTCTAGCTAAGGGGAGCTCCCTCCCAGGAACAGCCTCACATTTGCTGAAAAGGGTGAAGCCACTTTTAATATGTTTTAATATTCTGGTTATCATGCAAAAACTCATCAAGGAGAAAGTTTAAGCAGTGTGCAAACGAGGCGGGCTGCTGAGAGGTGTTGCGATACCTAGCGCTCCATGTCAACACGACAAGCCTCATGTCGTGTTTCTGATTATATTTAATAATGCGAAATTAGCCTTTCCTAGTGTAACATATTGTGCCTGCAATGCTATCTGTTTGAACTAAAAACACCCCTTCCTACTTTTCAGTTGTAATAAAAGGATTCACGTGGTGACCAAAATTTCTGCTCATTTTCGTGCATTTGCAAAACAGTAGGAAAACAGAGCGATTCTTCTCTGAAGCCAGGCAGAGAGGGGGCATGCTGAATTGGGCTCGATAGCTCAGGGGCATGGCAGATCCCTCTAAATATCTAGAGGCCTACTGCTCAAGAGGCTACTTTGGGGGAGCCCAGGCTACTCCATCCTGGGATGGGTTCTCTTGTCTCCTATTTGAGGAGGAGGCGGGAAGGGCAGAGCAGCAGCAGGCCTGGACTTCACTCACTTCTGCCTCTGCAGGGGTGTGTGGGAAGCCTAGCAGCAGGGTGAGGCAGGACCACATGCTGGGGCTTTGTGGGAGTACTCCAGTGACCCATCCTGAGAAGGCAAGTAGTATCTCTACAGCGAGCACACAGGAGATTCGTCGTTACTCATGTGTTGTGCTCCCTTCGATTCGGGACTTTTGCAAAGTCTTCCATTCTCTGTCCCCCATTCATTCCCAAACAAAGGGGCTTCCTGCTCATTTTGAGCAGCCGAGATCACAGGACCCACAGGACTCTGAGGTTGGCAAAGAACAGGATGAAGTTGTTTTCTTCGCATGCCCCCTATGTCATCTGGTATTCTCAGACATTTGTAAGGTCAAGGATTTGCACTGGCTGGCTGGTTAGGTGGCACAGGACACACATAGGAGGACCCCTCAGATGGCATGGGACTGCTGCAAAGTCACAGGTCTGCACAGATGGTGCAAAGCCAACTGCTAACTACTACGAACTCCCATGGAAGCCTGGGCTCAGCTGGGCAGAGCTCTGACCTCCAGCTTTGGGACCAAGTGAAGTCAAAGTCACTTTCATGCTAAAGATGGCAGTGGCTGAGGAAGGCAAAGGGTATCTGAAGGACAAGAAAGGGTGGAAGGAAGCTTGACACCAAGAGAGGATTGACCATGAGGGTGTCCCATGTCAGAGTACATGGAAACACATGCTGGAGGGGCAACTGGGCAAAAGCAAAACCTTCTACTCCAGTACCTTCCTTTTAGAGAAATACAGAGAAGCTAAAACTGCAACAGATGTCTCCTAGAAATTTTACATGCCAACAGATGAGAATAACGTAGCTGATAAAAAAAATCAATGTTGCATTTCAAGAAACACACCCTCCCAAAGAAGGATCAAGAGAACTGCAAACCACACAGGGGGAATTTCCCACGAGGTCCCATGACCAGGGCAGTCACCAGCAGCAGACTGTGACTCCAGAAGAAGTTCCAGGTGAGTGCAAAGAAATGTGACTAAAAATGCACTAAGAAAATCATTTATTTTGCATGGATGCAAGACAGAATGGGGCCTTCAGTTCGTCTTTAAATGCTGCAACAAAGAAATTCCAAATGGAATGGCCTGAGGGGTGGAAGGCTTGTCAGAGCCGGGGGTGCTGGATAAACACAAGGAAACCCTGATTTCCAGGCACAATATGGCAATTGCACATATGAATCTACAGCCTTGTGAAAACATGCACGAGACCTGTGCAAGCTCAAGCCAGACAAATTCCCAGCATGGAAGGCAGAGGTGGGCATGAAGGCCCAGTCCTAGCTGAGGAGCTATTGGTGACTGATATCTACTGTAGAAGGAGAGTCAATGTTCTTTAAGGATGTGACCCCTGTAGCTAGATCGGGCTGCAAAGGATGGACCCACACTCAAGAGCATTTGGGGAACACAAATTAGACACCAAAGGATTTAAAAATAATACAGGGATTGAGGTAAGAGGAGGGTGGGGGGGTGGGGGGGACCTGAGAGGAGATGGGGGAGAGGCTGATATGATAAAAAATATCCTATGAAATTCTTAAAGAATGAATAATGTTATTTGGGGCTGGCTCAGCAGTTAAGAGCACTGGCTGCTCTTGCAGAGGACTTGGGTTTGATTCCCAGCACCCACATGGTGGCTAACAACTATTTGAAACTCCAGTTCTAGGGGCATCTGACACACTCTTCTGACTCCTGCAGGCACTGTACAACACAGGTGCACTTACATACATGCAGGCAATACACTCATACACAAAAATAAAAACAATAAGTAAAATAAGAATTAATATTATTTTAAGAAATAAGTTTCATAGACTAATTTTACAAGATCGAATACCTAAATGGATAGCTATACACAATATGGTAAGATATTCTCAGAAGAGAAACATCCACAGTTAATAACCTTTGAAGGAGCAGCCTGCTCACGCAGGGGCCCATGGGTCCAAGGTCTGGACCTCTCCTCACACCTTCCTGACTGTTCTGTGGAGCTCATGTTATTGTTTATTTTATTTGGGTTTTGTTGTTGTTGTTGTTGCTGCTTGTGGGGAGCGGGTGTGGCGACAGTCCTAAGAAGGCACCCGAGACTTTAGCAAAGTTTTATGACTAACACCTGAGTCTTATGATTAACACCTGATTCCCTCCTACCTCCAGGTAAAGTCACACTCACTGTTTGAGCTGTGCAGGTGCACCCTGTATACAAGATCAGTCCAGATGATACCAATAGACTAAGGCCACGCAACCTGGGCTGGGAAGGTGGATAAATAGAGGGACTTTCTAGATAGAGGGACTCTCTCTCCTTTCTAGTCTTAGGAGAGAAGCTTGCTTGCCTGAGGAAGGAGAAGGCTTGGAGAAGGGAGAAGGCTTTGAGGGAAAGACCGGAGGCTTAGAGGGAGAAGCTTGGAGAAAGAGAAAAGATGTGCCTGAATAAACCGTTCTGACAAGACCTGCCTGCCTGAATAATAAACAGCTTTGAGAAGAACGAGCGAGATGTGCTTTGTTGCTGCGGCTTTATACAAGTGTTTCCTACAAGTGTGCAAGTGTTTCATACAGCTGCTGCTGTTGTTATTTGGGTTGAAAAGGTTGTTTGGTTTGGGGTTTTGGGAAACGTGGTCTGGCTATCTTGTTCAAGCTGGCTTTGGGCTCAGTTCCTCCTGCTTGGCCTCTAGGGTGAGTGCCTGGATGATGGGCAGAGGTGCTAAGCCCAGTTCTCCCTTTGCCTTTTAAATATGCTAGTGCTCTTATTAACCTGGCAGAAGGGAAGAGATATTCTCATGAAAACATAAGATGGTAAGTGCTTTCTGGAGGTAAATTTGGCAATGTGTGTGCACAGTTTAAAGCATGTAGATTTGGATCCCACAATTCCATTTCTAGGCATTTTTCTGAATGAAAACCAAGAGAAGTACCCCCTAAATGGAGTGCTCATCAAGTTCAACATAATATTGTTTATAATATCAAAAACTTAGAAGTAGTTTGAATAGGAGCTCAGTAAGTGCATTAGTGATTTCACTTCTGACCTTTAGAAATAGCATGAAGATTCAACAGATGCAAAACACAGTCACGTATGTGCCACTTGATTCTATCCGCATCTTCATGGTGAGGACATTACTTAGACACACCATGAAACACCCAGGCCCATTAAAAACAATATTGGAGGAGAGCACGTATTCACCTGGGGAAATTTGAGATATAGTAGATGTGGAAAAAGCCAGCAACAAAACAATTGCAGGGAAATCTCATTTTTGAAAGAAAAGTGTATATGACTATGTATAATAAACATTCCGAAAAGAAATATATGAAATGTTAATAGCACTTATCTATGGGCTCTGGGAATATGCAGTAATTCTTTTATTCATAATTCTCTATATTTTCCTATTCATCTACAATGATTACATATTTCTAGGGCAATAAAAAATAAAACATTTTAACTATAAAGACTGTCTAGATACACAGGGAAAAAGTCATGTCATAATACAAAGTAAGCAAATACTCCAGCAGGCACACAGCCCAATGTCAACCTCATGAAATGCGGTGTGTGGGGTCTGGCGTGGGGCCCGCAGTCAGGGGTGTCACACCTCCTGAGACCGCAACATGACCTCCTCATCTACAAAGCTCACACTGAAGAACCACCCAATGGAAGTACAAAGCAAGGCCATGAATTTCACAACGCTTTAAGTCTGTGGGTTCTTGCCAGGCTGTGGGCACAGATTTCCTTGGCCACGAGCTGACACAGACTGTGGGTTAGACCAGGTTGGGGGAGGAGAGTAGAAAGCCCAAGTGGACAGAGTTTGAACCGATGATCAAAGCAAGACACTCTGTCCTCTGAGGTCAGGGGACAGAAGGGTGGCCAACAGGCCAGATCAAATCCCATCCCCGCTGTGCTCCAGCATAGGGTACCAGACCAAAGATTGTGTTTCTAGCCTGGGCTTCATTCAGAGAGCTGGCAAACAGCCAGTGTAGCCTCTGTTCCATTAGCCGCATGTGTGCTCCAGAGTTCTATGCATATTGTAACTTTTTAACCATATATTTATGGAGAGACACTGCCTGGGCGTCCATATATGCTCTTACACCAGCCACAGTGCTATTGGAGATGGTTTTGGGGAAGAGGCTGCCAGAGCTCTGTATTGCCAACAGTGACCTGTGGTTTTCATTACCTTCCTGCAGATGGCCTTTTCAAGTTACAGAAATCAGAAAAAAGGAATAATTGCCAAAGTGACAGGTTTCTCCCTGTAATGAGGACTGTGACCTTCCCCCTGCCTTCCAACACATACACACAAGCATGCACACACACATACACATACATATACATGCTTGCACACACATATAAACACAATCTTCTCTTTCAGCTCCCTGCTCAGGCAACCACGTGTTGTAAGTCCCAGGACTCCTTGGCCCCAGCTCCCAGATCGATACCTCTGGATGCAAAGGTTTTAACCCTCTTGGTTTGTAAACATTATTTTAGCCCAAATCTTAGGGGTTCTCAGTTGTGAACATCTCTGTCTGCTTTGTCTGAGGAGTCTGGGGGCTTCCCAGGAGGGCCTTGAATCTATGCCCTGGTCCAGCTTTCTGTAGGCACCAGGTTTGTGAGTCTCCATGATGGAGTGACGTCCACTGATGAGCAGGCTGAGGTTATGATGTCATTTATTATGTGGCCCCCTCCAGGCCAGTTCCTCTTCCCTCACTTCAGGTATATGCGTGTGTCTGTGTTGGTGTGCATCTTTGTGGTTTGTGTGCTTTTGTATTTGTATGTGCATCTGCATGCACATACAGGAGAAAATAAGACTGGCTCTGTCATGGGTTGTTTACTGGCATGCCCTCTGTCCTCATGTTGGTGGCTGCTGCATACACTGACCTCGGGTACTGTGGCTGAGAAGGACAGATCCCAAGGATCCAGCTGAGTCTGAGCATCGAGGCTCTATGCACACTATCTAGGCAGGTGTGGAAACCTGGAGGCCCAGGGACACCTGATAACATGGACCAGCAGACCTAGGAGTGCTCTGTACATGCTTGATGGGAGATGTGTACTCTTCAGTCTCATGAATGCAGGAGGCAGCTTCATCTGAAATACCCCACAAGCAGCCCGCTCTGCCTGTCTTCCTCTGCATATCCCAAGCTCTGTCCTCAGGCCCCCTTTGCTCAGGTTTCAGCTTGGACAGGATCCAGCAGTCCATCAACTTGGGTGGGGAAAATTACTGAGGTGTAGCACATCCCTTAATTCTGGGTGTGGGCAGCATGGCCCTGTGGGATTAGCAGTAGAGAGAGAAATCAAGAGAGGCCGTGAGAAGCCTGCCACATGCCAATATGGCAGTGGCTGCCAGTGCTCTCTGGGAAGCATGCTTCTTACCCCTAGAGCCCTGGCTCATTGATGTGCTGAAAGATGACACGGTACCCATGACTCTATTGTCTCCACCATCAGCTTGAGAGATTTTGATATCTAAGGAGTGCATTTTAATATGTCATTTCATTTCCTGACTAAAATGAACATTCGGGGGCTGGAGGTCAAGCTCAGTAGTAGAGAGCTTTCCTGGAATGTCCAAGGCCCTGGATCTAATCCCTATGAACACAAAAAGTATAAAATAAAACAGGATTCAGTAAAATAAAAAAGATCCCCAGCACCCACATGGCAGCTGAAAACCATCTTTAACTCCAGTTCTAGGGGAGTCTGACGCCCTCTTCTGACCTCCTCAGCATTGCATGACACGGGTGCACAAACCCACATGCAGACAGTACATTCATACACATACGAAAATAAATAAAATTTTAAAAATTTAAAAAGGTAATTTTTAGGGGGCTGGAGAGATAGCCTAGCGGTTAAGAGCACAGACTGCTCTTACACAGGACCCAGGTTCGATCCTTAGCCACATGGTGGCTAAGAACCGTCTGTAACTCCAATTCCAGGAGAACTCCAGTTCCAGGGGAATCTGAGACCCTCTTCTGACCTCCGCCGCATTGCACGACACGGG
>VZQC01011034.1:1378887-1546873 GCA_009823505.1 Rhizomys pruinosus | reverse complement strand
GGTGTGGCGACAGTCCTAAGAAGGCACCCGAGACTTTAGCAAAGTTTTATGACTAACACCTGAGTCTTATGATTAACACCTGATTCCCTCCTACCTCAAAGTAAAGCCACGCTCACCGTTTGAGCTGTGCAGGTGCACCCTGTATACAAGATCAGGCCAGATGATACCAATAGACTAAGGCCACGCAACCTGGGCTGGGAAGGTGGATAAATAGAGGGACTTTCTAGATAGAGGGACTCTCTCTCCTTTCTAGTCTTAGGAGAGAAGCTTGCTTGCCTGAGGAAGGAGAAGGCTTGGAGAAGGGAGAAGGCTTGGAGGGAAAGACCGGAGGCTTAGAGGGAGAAGCTTGGAGAAAGAGAAAAGATGTGCCTGAATAAACCGTTCTGACAAGACCTGCCTGCCTGAATAATAAACAGCTTTGAGAAGAACGAGCGAGAGGTGCTTTGTTGCTGCGGCTTTATACAAGTGTTTCCTACAAGTGTGCAAGTGTTTCATACAGCTGCTGCTGTTGTTATTTGGGTTGAAAAGGTTGTTTGGTTTGGGGTTTTGGGAAACGTGGTCTGGCTATCTTGTTCAAGCTGGCTTTGGGCTCAGTTCCTCCTGCTTGGCCTCTAGGGTGAGTGCCTGGATGATGGGCAGAGGTGCTAAGCCCAGTTCTCCCTTTGCCTTTTAAATATGCTAGTGCTCTTATTAACCTGGCAGAAGGGAAGGGATATTCTCATGAAAACATAAGATGGTAAGCGCTTTCTGGAGGTAAATTTGGCAATGTGTGTGCACAGTTTAAAGCATGTAGATTTGGATCCCACAATTCCATTTCTAGGCATTTTTCTGAATGAAAACCAAGAGAAGTACCCCCCAAATGGAGTGCTCATCAAGTTCAACATAATATTGTTTATAATATCAAAAACTTAGAAGTAGTTTGAATAGGAGCTCAGTAAGTGCATTAGTGATTTCACTTCTGACCTTTAGAAATAGCATGAAGATTCAACAGATGCAAAACACAGTCACGTATGTGCCACTTGATTCTATCCGCATCTTCATGGTGAGGACATTACTTAGACACACCATGAAACACCCAGGCCCATTAAAAACAATATTGGAGGAGAGCACGTATTCACCTGGGGAAATTTGAGATATAGTAGATGTGGAAAAAGCCAGCAACAAAACAATTGCAGGGAAATCTCATTTTTGAAAGAAAAGTGTATATGACTATGTATAATAAACATTCCGAAAAGAAATATACGAAATGTTAATAGCACTTATCTATGGGCTCTGGGAATATGCAGTAATTCTTTTATTCATAATTCTCTATATTTTCCTATTCATCTACAATGATTACATATTTCTAGGGCAATAAAAAATAAAACATTTTAACTATAAAGACTGTCTAGATACACAGGGAAAAAGTCATGTCATAATACAAAGTAAGCAAATACTCCAGCAGGCACACAGCCCAATGTCAACCTCATGAAATGCGGTGTGTGGGGTCTGGCGTGGGGCCCGCAGTCAGGGGTGTCACACCTCCTGAGACCTCAACATGACCTCCTCATCTACAAAGCTCACACTGAAGAACCACCCAATGGAAGTACAAAGCAAGGCCATGAATTTCACAACGCTTTAAGTCTGTGGGTTCTCGCCAGGCTGTGGGCACAGATTTCCTTGGCCACGAGCTGACACAGACTGTGGGTTAGACCAGGTTGGGGGAGGAGAGTAGAAAGCCCAAGTGGACAGAGTTTGAACCGATGATCAAAGCAAGACACTCTGTCCTCTGAGGTCAGGGGACAGAAGGGTGGCCAACAGGCCAGATCAAATCCCTTCCCCGCTGTGCTCCAGCATAGGGTACCAGACCAAAGATTGTGTTTCTAGCCTGGGCTTCATTCAGAGAGCTGGCAAACAGCCAGTGTAGCCTCTGTTCCATTAGCCGCATGTGTGCTCCAGAGTTCTATGCATGTTGTAACTTTTTAACCATATATTTATGGAGAGACACTGCCTGGGCGTCCATATATGCTCTTACACCAGCCGCAGTGCTATTAGAGATGGTTTTGGGGAAGAGGCTGCCAGAGCTCTGTATTGCCAACAGTGACCTGTGGTTTTCATTACCTTCCTGCAGATGGCCTTTTCAAGTTACAGAAATCAGAAAAAAGGAATAATTGCCAAAGTGACAGGTTTCTCCCTGTAATGAGGACTGTGACCTTCCCCCTGCCTTCCAACACATACACACAAGCATGCACACACACATACACATACATATACATGCTTGCACACACATATAAACACAATCTTCTCTTTCAGCTCCCTGCTCAGGCAACCACGTGTTGTAAGTCCCAGGACTCCTTGGCCCCAGCTCCCAGATCGATACCTCTGGATGCAAAGGTTTTAACCCTCTTGGTTTGTAAACATTATTTTAGCCCAAATCTTAGGGGTTCTCAGTTGTGAACATCTCTGTCTGCTTTGTCTGAGGAGTCTGGGGGCTTCCCAGGAGGGAATCTATGCCCTGGTCCAGCTTTCTGTAGGCACCAAGTTTGTGAGTCTCCATGATGGAGTGACGTCCATTGATGAGCAGGCTGAGGTTATGATGTCATTTATTATGTGGCCCCCTCCAGGCCAGTTCCTCTTCCCTCACTACAGGTATATGCGTGTGTCTGTGTTGGTGTGCATCTTTGTGGTTTGTGTGCTTTTGTATTTGTATGTGCATCTGCATGCACATACAGGAGAAAATAAGACTGGCTCTGTCATGGGTTTTTTACTAGCATGCCCTCTGTCCTCATGTTGGTGGCTGCTGCATACACTGACCTCGGGTACTGTGGCTGAGAAGGACAGATCCCAAGGATCCAGCTGAGTCTGAGCATCGAGGCTCTATGCACACTATCTAGGCAGGTGTGGAAACCTGGAGGCCCAGGGACACCTGATAACATGGACCAGCAGACCTAGGAGTGCTCTGTACATGCTTGATGGGAGATGTGTACTCTTCAGCCTCATGAATGTAGGAGGCAGCTTCATCTGAAATACCCCACAAGCAGCCCGCTCTGCCTGTCTTCCTCTGCATATCCCAAGCTCTGTCCTCAGGCCCCCTTTGCTCAGGTTTCAGCTTGGACAGGATCCAGCAGTCCATCAACTTGGGTGGGGAAAATTACTGAGGTGTAGCACATCCCTTAATTCTGGGTGTGGGCAGCATGGCCCTGTGGGATTAACAGTAGAGAGAGAAATCAAGAGAGGCCGTGAGAAGCCTGCCACATGCCAATATGGCAGTGGCTGCCAGTGCTCTCTGGGAGGCATGCTTCTTACCCCTAGAGCCCTGGCTCATTGATGTGCTGAAAGATGACACGGTACCCATGACTCTATTGTCTCCACCATCAGCTTGAGAGATTTTGATATCTAAGGAGTGCATTTTAATATGTCATTTCATTTCCTGACTAAAATGAACATTCGGGGGCTGGAGGTCAAGCTCAGTATTAGAGAGCTTTCCTGGAATGTCCAAGGCCCTGGATCTAATCCCTATGAACACAAAAAGTATAAAATAAAACAGGATTCAGTAAAATAAAAAAGATCCCCAGCACCCACATGGCAGCTGAAAACCATCTTTAACTCCAGTTCTAGGGGAGTCCGACGCCCTCTTCTGACCTCCTCAGCATTGCATGACACGGGTGCACAAACCCACATGCAGACAGTACATTCATACACATACGAAAATAAATAAAATTTTAAAAATTTAAAAAGGTAATTTTTAGGGGGCTGGAGAGATAGCCTAGCGGTTAAGAGCACAGACTGCTCTTACACAGGACCCAGGTTCGATCCTTAGCCACATGGTGGCTAAGAACCGTCTGTAACTCCAATTCCAGGAGAACTCCAGTTCCAGGGGAATCTGAGACCCTCTTCTGACCTCCGCCGCATTGCACGACACGGGTGCACAAACCTACATGTGGACAGTACATTCATACACATAAAAAATAAATAAAATTTTTAAAAAAGGTCATTTTTAGAAGGGAGGACAGTCTCAAGGCCAAGCTGAAGGCCAAAAAGTCTGTGGCCAAGACATCAGGGCCTGCCTGTGCAGCTGTGAGCTCAGTGAGCAGAAGCCAGTGGGTTCTGGCTATAAATTGAGCCTCAAGGACTGTTCCAATGAAACCCGTCCTGACTCCATGCCACCCAGCTTCCTAAATTTAAGTGGCAAGTTCAACCCAGTTCCAGAACTAGGGGCCAGGAGTTCCGGATGAAAGAGGACCATGGAGAAAGGCCAAGTACAACAGAGCCTTGGAGCAGGAGAACTCGGAGACGGAGTTGAAGAATAAGCAAGGGGCCTGTTCTGGTGGCGACTTTGGCTGGAAAAAGGAAGCACCGGCCCTCAGATGCTCGGGGTCATGCAGAAGCAAAGATCTGGGTCTATTTGTTTGGGAGCCGAGGCTATGGGGAGGTTGTGCCAGGATCGTAATTCCGGATGGCACCGTAGGGTAATGACCCAGAACTGGTTTGTTTTCACAGTTAAAGCCCAAGGCAGACAGGCGGGATTCAAGTACACACAGGAGAAGCTGAGTTGGCCCTCTCCACAGAGCCACAGAGCAGAGGCACCAGCAATGCAAGGAGGTTTGCACCCCTCTAACCCTCGTATGGATGGACAGCTTATGTGCAGTGGTACTCAGGAGTGCTCCAGACTGTCACGACAAGGCCATTGGGCCAGTGGGGAGGGCCAGAGTACATCCATCTGTCTGGCCCACCGTCCAAGTATCCTAAGCCAGATCTGGGCAACTCCCAGTGCAATGCTCCAAATAAGAAATGTTCCATTTCCTCTCCTATTGGGTATAGGGAGAGGCCAGGATGCCCGTGTGCCAGGTCCCTGCTGGGGGAGTGGATCTGACCAGAAGCTTGGTGCTTAAAGGCTAGAACAGGGGTTTAAGAGTATGGCTCACTGGTAAAAAAAAAAAAAAAAAAAAAAAAACATGTTTAGTATGCATAAGGTGTTGGGTTCAATTCCCAGCACACACACACACACACACACACACACCCCTCAGATGTGAACAGGTATTTTAATGGAAGAAACAAAATTGATATAAAAACAGAGACCATTCCTTTTTAAATCGTATACCTATCCCATTGTCTCCCAGAAACATTCCCAGCCCAGTAGCCTTTAGGATTGCAGGATTCCAAGGCAGAAGTTGAAGGGGGTTTAGGAAAACTCCTAAGGAACTGAACAGTCCTGGGCCTGGTGATGATGGCAGTGAGGCATGGATCAGAGCTATCTATCTACCATGCACAACCGTACAAGCTGAATGGGGGAAAAACTGTTTGATGACACCAGAAGCCAATCAAGACGGGACCTTGGGGTGTGAGATCCTGGAGGAAAGGGAAAAGCACAGGGCGGCCCATCTTCACAGGGGCTGGAGTACTGGCCAATTTACAACCTAGGACTTGGAGCCAATGAGGAAAGCAGCAGCCTAGGGAAGTCTCAATGGGCCAGGAGACAAAATTAGAGCACAGTACAGCCTGAAAACGTGGGGCCCCAGAGAGAGGAGGCTGAGCTGTGGCACCCAGCTTCCCTGTGGCACCCAGCTTCCCTGTGGCACCCAGCTTCCCTGGGGCCTTTCTCCATGCTGAGCTTCCCAGATACAGGGCAAGGGGAAGACAAACTGGGAGGAAAGCAGCTGCTAAGAGGCTTAACAGCTAAGCAGGGATTCTGGCGGCCTCTCAGCCCTGGGGAGAACAGAAGGGAAGTTCAGAGCCTGCTGAGGTGGCCCAGCAAGCACACAGCAAGTGCCAGCCGAGCTCCTGAAGGACAACGGCTTCAAGCAAGGACGCCCCAAAACAGGTCACACCTTCCAAAGCCCCGCTGCCAGCTCGAGAGGCTCAAGGGCTTTGCCGCCTGCCCCCTCTTTGCTGGGGGAGATCCAGAGCACCCCCCCCCACACACACACACCCCACACGCTGTGTTTCTACATGCAAGGTATGTAATTCAATGAAGAAAATGTCAGGCACAACATGCAACAGGAAAACCTCATCCAGAACCAAGGGAAAAAATGGATCACAGGAGCAGACTCACCGATGACCCCAGTATTGCTGTAGAAGGGTGTAAACTTTAAAATAAGCACATGACAACATGCCTAAGGAAATAGATGAAGAAGGACCTGAAATTAGAACCTTTGAGGAAGGGCAGTGTATTAGTCACTTTTCTGTTGCTGTGATAAAGCACCATGACCAAGGAACTTATAAAAGGAAGAGTTTATTTGAGCTTACGATTGGCGGTTCCAGGGAATTAGAGTCCATTGTGGCAGGAGGCGTGGCGGCTGGATCTGGAGCAGCAAACCGAGGGTCACATCTCGAAAAGAGCACAGGAAACAGAGAGGGCAACTGTAGACCACGAGGCTTGTTAAAACTCACTAAGCCTGCCCCCAGTGACACACTTCCACCAGCATGGCCACACCTTCTAAGAGCTCCAAAAACAGCGCCACCAACTGGAGACAAATGTCTGAATACTTACAGCCTATGGACACTCATGCAAACAGAATGAGCAATCTGTACCGAAGAAAGGGTCTGATCAACAGCAAAAAGGAGGTCACCAGTGGTGGACAGATCACAGGAAGTATCTGCAATTGGCAGAAGTTGGAAATCATTACGAGAGACACTGGCTTAGGTGAAGTCAGCAGACGAAGCTGAGCAGGTGGAGACAACAGTGTCATGAGAAGCCACATCAGTGGAGAGTCCCTGTTCTCACAGGAGAGCATCAAGATGGTCTCCAAACCCAGAGGACAGACATGGAAAGGGCTTCGATGAAAATCACTGAAAACGAAGAAAGTCCGAGAAGCAACACATACTCATGCACACAATATGCATGTGAACACACACACACACACATGAATATGTGCACATACATGAATCCACACACAGTAATTTACACACGCAGCACACACATGTGGAAGCATACATACACACATGCACACAAGCATGCATGGCCATTGTACATGCACAGATGCACACAGGCATGGGCATGCATGCACATATATATGCAGATAAACACACACACACACACATACACACACAAGCTACATATCTTTGCAAAAAATGGAAGGAGCCAAATGAAAACAGACAGAAATCTTCCAAATGCTAGAAGAAAATAATTGCAAATTTAAGAATTTGTGATCATCAAAACATCTTTTGAAAGTAAAAAATGAGGCTTGAACAATGAGCGTCTTCATTTCCAGTAGATGTACAGGCAGATGCAGAGTGGGAGGAGATGGGGCTATCCAGGTCCTGCTGCACAAGCAGGACAACCTGGGTTGGGATTCAGCATCCACCTAAAGCTTGCTTGGCTGTGACCACAGAGCTGGGGGTAGAGGCAGGATCCAGGAAGGGCGCTTTCCCACCAGTCAGCAAGCTCTAGTTTCTGTGGGAGAGGCCTTCTTCAAATATCAATAATAATAGTTATAATAACAATAACAATAATTAATAACAGTGTGGAGACGAGATTGAGGAAGACATGCCAATCAACCTCTGGATACACATACACCCACAGGAATAGTGCACCTGTGTGGCAAGCATACACACACACACACACACACACACACACACGTGCACATATGATTTACCACATACACATGCACTTACATCAAATTATTTAATTTAAGAAAAAAAGGCAGTAGAGCAAATAAATTATTCTCATATTGTAAAGCCACTGTATTGAAGAAAAAAGGACTACTTCTTTAATTTTACTTATTACTTTTATTTTATGTATATGAGTATATTGCCTGCATGTATGTAAGTGCACCAGTATTGTGTGATACCCACAGAGGTCAGAAGAGGGTGCCAGATCCCCTGAAACTGGA
This sequence comes from Rhizomys pruinosus, assembly GCA_009823505.1. Taxonomy (NCBI): domain Eukaryota; kingdom Metazoa; phylum Chordata; class Mammalia; order Rodentia; family Spalacidae; genus Rhizomys; species Rhizomys pruinosus. The sequence goes on along the minus strand of VZQC01011034.1, from coordinate 1,539,062 downwards.
CTTATGGACAGTTGTTACCCACCATGTGGGTGCTAAGAACTGAATCTAGGGTCCTCTGCAAGAACAGACAGTGCTCTTAACCACTGAGCCATCTCTCCAGTGCCAGAAAAAAGTATTTTGAAGATCATTTTAGTGAATCAATAATATGCAGTTCACCCAGACTGAAGTGGGGCCCAGCAATAATCTCATGATTAACTACTACAGTAAAATAAGAGAAGCTATTACTGATAAGCTGATAAAGAACAGACAATAGTGAAATCAAAGGATGTCACAACAGGAAATAAACAGAAACTGAAGAAGATCAATATAATCCCTCATATCAATGCAATACAAACATTCAAGTTAAAAATTGATAATAGATATTACCTTTTCATTCTTACTCTTTTGTTCCAGGTCTCACTTTGGAGGCCAGGCTGGCCAGGAGCTCATGGTCCAGCTGCATCGGCCTGCTGAGTGCTGGAATAACAAGTGTGTGCCTCTAATGTTGTCTTTTGAATGAACTTTAAAAGTCTTGGCTATCTGCTGTTTGTCCACACACTAAGCTACATGGTGCTGTTTTACAAAGAACAAAACTGAGGGTCAGCAAAATGACAGCATTCATCACACAAGCCTGCTGATGATCCAAGTTTGAGTCTCAGAACCCATATAAAAGTGGAAGTCGAGAACTGACTCCACAAAGTTGTCCTCTGACCTCTGCACCTTGCTGTAGGGCACGAGTACCCAAACACACATAAACACACACAATAATATTTTTTTATTTAAAAGACTCAAAGCCTTCCTGATTTCAAATTATATTACAAAGCCACAGTAACACAAACAACATGGTATTGGCATAACAGTAGACCTGCCAGGTGGATGATTGGGATAGGACAGAAGACTCAGAATTAAATCCATATAAGTACAGCCATGTGATTTTTGACAAAGATCCCAAAAACATACACTAGAGTGTGGAGTTGTGAATTCTCTTGCTGTATGAATGTCAATGGTTTGAAAGAAGCCTGAAGAGTTGGCGGAGGGCCAACTTGGTATGATTGTGCTTGAATGCTTGCACTTGGTAGAAGCCTGCAGAGTTTGGCTAAGACTCTGCCCTTGATTGTGCATGGAATGTAAACACAGGAATCATTAGACATATTATTGCTGAAACCCAATGTCACTATGTTCCCTGTTTACTTTTACAGCTAGGCCTACTGAACCTTGGATTCTGTTTTTCTCCTAAAGCCTTCCTTATATCTAGCACATATACATTGTGTAGCTCTCTGTAATTGTCCTGGGGTAACCTCTGCCAGCTGTGAGAGATATAAAAGCTTAAGATGCAGAAATAAAACTTCGTCAGCCTTCTTTCGAGTTGGTTGTCCATGTCCTACATCAGAGTGGTGGTCCAGGTTTCAGAACCTAGAGTTTCACACATGGAGGAAAGACACCCCTTCAACAAATAATGCCATTTGATTATTCACAAGTAGGAGAATGAAGCGAGATGCGTATCTCTTATCCTATATAAAAACAAATTTGAAATGATCAAAGAACTTTATGTAAGACCTGGAACTCTGAAACTGCTGGTAGAAAACGTCAAGGAAACACTTAGTCAAGGGTACAAGACTTTCAGAAAAGGATTCTAGGAGCTTAAGAAATAATACCAAAAACTGGCAGATAGGATTGCATAGAATCAGTGAGATTTCAAGAAAGTAAGCAATTGACTGGCGATGGCCACAGAATGGGAGTTCTATGCTGCCTCCACATCCCACAGAGGATTAGTATCTATAATATAAAGAGAACCCAAAGAACTAAATACCAAACATTGAACAATCCAATCAGCAGATGAGCTGATGAAATAAACAGAAGCTCTCAAAGATGAAAGGTAAGGAGCCAATGGAGATAAGAAAAAACGAGCACTACTAGGTCATGAAATCAGCCCAGTGGCCCTATCAATAGCCACATGGGTAAAGAAAATATGGTTTCTATACATAGCAGATTTTTTTTCAGCTGTAAAGAAAAATGGATCTATGTCCCTCCCTTGCTAGAAAATGGATATGACTGGATATCATCAAATTAAACAAAATAAGCAAATAGTCCAGGCAAAGAAAGAAATATTGAATACTTTTTCTCATATATGGTTCCTAGATTGAACATAGATACTTAAACACACACACACACACACACACACACACACACACACACACACTGTCAGCTGGAGAGAGACTTGCAATAGCAGGAGGTAAATATGTTTAGATCATATGATATGCTTTAATTTAAATATCTTTGTGATGCCTATCACTGTGTATAATGAATATGCATTAATAAAGAAAAATTTTTTAAATGAGATATGATGAAATTTGCAAAGTAGTTCTTAGAAAGACTCTGCAGATTTAAATGCATGTACATGTGTTCTGGAAACATGAAAAGCCTACGCCTAAATTAATTAAATATTTGTATCTCAGGATCTCTTTGCAGAGGTCTTTCTTAATGATTTGAAAATTGGTAAAGGTTCAGGGGCTGGAGAGATGGCCTAGCAGTTAAGAGTGCCGACCGCTCTTACAGAGGACCCGGGTTCGATCCCCAGCACCCACATGGCGGCCGAGAACCGTCTGAAAGTCCAATTCCAGGAGAACTCCAGTTCCAGGGGGAATCCGACACCCACTTCTGACCTCCGCGGCATTGCATGACATGGGTGCACACACTTGCATGCAGACAGTACGTTCATACACATACAGAAATAAATAAATAAATAAATAAATAAAAGAAAATTGGTAAAGGTTCAAAAAAACTCAGTTTATATTAATAATATCTATCGTTGCTTATGGTATCCTAAATTGAACTTCAGAAGGTTTTGAGATTTTTGTTGATTGGTTTTTAAAAGAACAATGACAAATCTGTCACAGGTCAACATAAGGAACTTTGTTTGAAGAGGAATAATTACATTTTGTAAAGCAAGCTAGCAAAAGACAACAGCATTGTTCCACATTCTTAAAATTTCTACAATATTTGACCTAATACAAAACAGCTGGATTCTCGGATTCGCAGCTGTATTCAATCTCTCCTGATTTCTTTTCCCACTGAAGAATATAAAGTCCAACTTCACACAGAGAAGCAGCTAAGAGAGGCATTTTTTTATATCTGTTAGTTGGCTGTGCTTTTCCCCATAATACACCCAAATTTAGCAGATCAAGTTTCTGAATAGTAGAGCCCAGTGTGGTGTCTACACCCCAGTGGGTGTAGTGACTTTGCACTTGGCTCAGGTGCTTCCTGGAGTTGACAGTGTGGCCTTCCTCTCCTGTGGGCTTCATGTGGTCATGATTGTAGATGCTATTGGTCAGAACAGGGCTGGGTTGGTAGACTTGGCAGTTGGGTAAAGAACCAGACTTTGGAGCTGGAGAGATGGCTCAGGGGTTAAAAGTTCTGGCTGCTCCTGCAGAGTACTCAGGTTCAAATCCCAGCACCCCCACGGCAGCTAACCATTGTCTATAACTCCAGTTCCAGGGAATCTGACACCTTCTTCTTTACTCCACGGGCACTGCATGACACAGGCATACTTACACACATGTAGGCATAACACTCATACACATAGAATAACAAAAATAAATAAATCAAAAAGAACTTTTGAACAGTAGGCTTTGCCTCTGAAGTGCATGCAGCTCACTGACTTTATCGTCAAGTTGCCCACACAGTGCTGGCCAGAAGTAGGTAGGACCAGCCTGGAGAGTGCAGAGTCACTACAAACCCATCAGCCACAGATGGGCCAAGATGATGGAAGCCAAAGAGAGGAAGCAGTGACAGCAGCTTCTGTCCATGACAGGTCAGGAAAGGAGAGAAGATGAGGGACAGAGTGCCCAAGAGTCCAGCCAAGGAATCCCCAAGAGCAGCCATCCCAGAGCTTCTCCCCAGATAGTACCTGTGTCTAAGCTAGAGCTCCTGCAATGGAGGCAGCACCAGCAGGGAAGACAGGCACAGTTAGGAAGGTCGGAAACTACAGCCTGGAAGTCACCTGTCCGACGCACCCAGCTAGAAAGCCTACAAGGCCCTAACAAACGAGTCAAGGTACTTTGCTCCTACCTTGTTGTCAACTTGACACACCTGGGAAGAGGGAGCGTCAGTTGAGGAATTTCCTCCACTGGATTGGCCTGTGGCCAGGTCTGTGGGGCATTTTTATTGCTAATTGATGAAGCTGTGGTGGTGCCATCCCTGTGCACCTGGGCTGTACGAGAGAGGGGCTTAGCAGGCCAAGGGGAGCAGGCCAGTAAGCAGCGATCCTCCATGGCCTCTGCTTCAGTTCCTGCTTCCAGGTTCCTGCCTTGACATCCCTGGATGATGGACTGTAACATGTAAGATGAAATGAACCCTTTTCTCCCCAAGTTGGTTTTGCTCAGTGTTTTATCTCAGCAACAGAAAACCAAAGCAAAGAGGCGTTCACTTCAGAACCATCAGTGTATCACGTTCCAAATGGGCCTTCCTTCTATGGGTCTGCAACGTGTAAGAGATTAGTTAATGATTTGGAATAGATATTTCAAATACCAGCATGTCCTTATTCACAACTATATAGTTTTCCTCACTATGTCTGCACATTTCACCACAGAAGTCTTAAGGAATTGGGGCACCATCAAGATAATAGCTGGTGGGAATAATTTTTCCAGTTTAACATAAGCAAGCTCAAATTTGTTAATTTTTTTTTCTTGAAATGACAGGCTGGTTTGATTTATCTTCAATCTCTCTCTCTCTCTTTCTCTCTCTCTCTCTCTCTCTCTCTCTCTCTATATATATATATATATATATATATATATATGTGTGTATATAATCTCCATATATATACAAATATATGTGTATATGTATATATAATATATATATATAAAATTTGTCTGTTTAATTCAAGTAAAGATTGAAATTTGTGGAAAATGTAGCAATTGATCTGGCAAGCACAAAAGGGCTTAATGTTTTATTCTTTTGAGTTTCTTAGTGTATTTTGATATCAACTCTCCATTCCTCCCCCTAACTCCTCCCACAACCATCCTCTTCCAACTTCATCTCCTCTTTTTTTCATTTTTTAAAGAAATAAACCATGGACTCCAATTCTTGTTCTCCATACACTCCTGGGTGTGGGGCTGTGTCCTCTCCCTCCCCAGAGGTTGTCACCTGTCCACAAACCCTTTGTTAGAGGTGGGGGGGTCACCGCCCCTCCCCCTCCATGCTAGAGTGTAGACTGTCTTGATCTTTTTTTTTTTTTTTTATTAATTTTTTTTAGTTTTGTATGTGTGTGAATGTACTGCCTGCATGCAAGTCTGTGCACCCGTGTCGTGCAACGCCGCGGAGGTCAGAAGAGGGTCTCGGATTCCCCTGGAGCTGGAGTTCTCCTGGAATTGGAGTTTCAGACGGCTCTCGGCCGCCATGTGGGTGCTGGGGATCGAACCCGGGTCCTCTGTAAGAGCAGTCGGCGCTCTTAACCACTAGGCCATCTCTCCAGCCCCTGTCTTGATCTTATGCAGCTGTTGTTAGCAACCTCAGCTGCTGTGAGCTCATGAGCATAGCTGCCCTGTCCTATCCGGAAGACACTGTCTTCGCCTGGTCCTTTCTGCCCTCTGGCTCCTTGATGGTCGGTGAGCCTGAGGGTGATGGGAAATACTGTTAGCAGATAAACCCTCCACTGCACTTACTCCCTGCACTTTGGTTAGATGTTAACAAAACATTCACTTCTCAATTTACTGTTATCTATTGCTATTTGATGAACATTTTGTGCATGTTTTTTGTGTGTGAATGCACATATGTGTACAGGCTACACAGGTGTGTGCATGCACCATGCACCATGCACCATGCACCATGCACGTGGAGACCAGAGGAAAAACATCAGGTATCATTCCTCGGGAGCTTGATTGACCTGATCAACCTGAAGTTTTGGGGACCATCCTTGCCTCTGCCTTCCAACCATGGGGACTGCAAGTGTGTCCACCACAAGGACCAGCTTTAGTGGATTTCGAGGGATAAAACCCGGGTCCTCATGGTTCTGAGTAGTCTAGCACATTACCAACTGAACTCTCTCCCCAGTCCCTATTGAATATAAATAATGAATATAAAATATTCATTTCAGATGCAACCCCTGAAGCCAGCCTACCAGATATGTACCCATGTTGCTTTCCCATGAATAAAAGATACTTGAAGAGAGGAATTTTGATCAGGCCTAAAAATGCCCTCACCTAGGGCTCTTGAAAACCTGACAAAAATGAGACAGGGCATTTTTCACCCACAAGCATCTCTGCCTGGGGAGCCCAGAGGAGTAGATGGGAAGGGTGGGCCTCCTAAATCCAGTCCTGCAAGTTCTAAGAGTGTCCTAAGGGTCCATGCCACCATCTGACCCAGAGGGCCAGCAGCACTACAGTGAAGCCAAGCATGTGCCATTAGCTCCAAGTCTGCACTTGAGCTGCCCTTTGTTCTCATGGGTTTATTTCACCCATAATAGACTGTGTTGACTTCAAAGCAGCTCCTTTGCTGTGGGATGATAGGCTGGGAGAATAGAGCTCATTAACAACTCTGCTTTTCAAATGGAAATTGGCCCGTCTTTATGGAGGGAGACTGGAGAGCCCTTCATAGAATTAGCACTGCTTTCTCTTTTCTCTCTAGGACTCTTGGTCTTTGCATGATACTGAATGGAGAGGAGAAGAGGGAGAGAAGATGAATTAAAGGGGCATTCCCAGTGAGTCTGTCCTTTGCACAGTCTCAAAATGTGATAGTGATACATACTCAGCATCTACCTGGTGTCAACCTAACTTCTTACCGTGTTCTAAATATGTATCCTTATATTTACAGACAAGTGCAGCTCTCAGCACTCATCAAAGGAGCTTCTTTTTGCAACATATGGAGAGTATTACAGACTTCTATTGATGGTCAAAGTACAAATAAGTGGCTGTACCGAATCCAGCCTTAAGTGACCTATCTACAATGCAACCTCTACACCTTAAGGTTCAAATAACGTTGAGGAAGAGGGGTGGGAAAACTGTAAAAGCCAGAAGACCTGGACACCTACCTGCTTTTACTTTATGTATTCTGGTTAAGACAGGGAAGCTACACCAAGGAAATCTCCACAGTGTGCTTGTCTAAGAAGATCTGCATAATGGCAAGGATTGACATGCCAAGACAGAGGGAAGAATGTCACAGGGTCCCACCTCAAGATGAAGAGCTGTCAACAATCTGCAGCTGACACAGAGAGAAACACTTTTCTCCAGGTACTAGCTCCCTGAGAGGTTATCTAGTCCCAAGAAGGCAGCCCTAAGCAGAGGTGCATGTGAACATCACTAAATGGATTCAGTACAGATTTATACCTATATTAATAATAATAATAATCAAAGGAGATGACAAGAAACTATGAGAGACTGGAAGGAGTTGAAGGGTGTGGTGGTTTGAATGAGAGTGTCCCCCACAGGTTTCAAGTATTCAGACATTTTGTACCCAGTTAGTGGCATTGTTTTGGGTGGTCTTAGAAGGTGTGGCCATGCTGGAGGAAGTATGTCACTAGGGGGCAGCCTTAGAGAGTACAACAAACCTTGCCAGTCTCCAGATTCTCTCTCTCTGCTTCCTGTGCTGACTGGAAGATATGAAGCTTGGCTTTCTGCTCCAGCCCCTGCCACCATGCCTTCCTGCCTCAATGGACTCTCATTCCCGGAAACCATCAATCATAAGCTCAAATAAACTCTTCCTTTTATAAGTTCCCTTGGTCATGGTGGTTTATCACAGCAACAGAAAAGTGGCTAATACAGTTTTTGGTACCAGAGAGTGGGCTGTTGGCTGTGAAGAACCTGACCATGTGGGTGTTTGGAGAAATGTGGAAGACTTTGGAAGTTTGGGCTAGAAAAGCTGTTGATTGATATAAGAAGAGCTTAACAGGCCATTCTAGGCCTGGAAGAAAGCAATGCTGAGAAAAATATAGTTCCAGAGGAAAATAAGGACTTAAGCAGCAACTGAGATATTTTGTCAAAGAGTCTGGCTGGAGTTTGCCCAGAGCCCAAATGCTTGCCTGAGGCTAAGTTGAAAAGCAATGGACTAAATTCTTTGGCAGAAGATATTTCAAGACATCCTAACATAGAAATGGTGGTGTGGCTTTTAATGGTGAATATTATACAGATCTACAGTGAAAAAGAGAAAATGGGGCAGAAAGAAATGCAGAATGTACAGTTTGAATCTGGAAAGTGCACTAGGAAGATTAAAGTTGGAGCCAAGTCCTGTGAAGGAGAGGATCCCTTTGATAAGGAGATTAAAGTGATTAAGGAGAAGCCTAGAGCTTTACAAGTAAACAATAGAAACAGTACCTTCAGGGCAAGACCACACCCAGCTAAGCCTCAAACTTTTGAAAGGAAAATACTGAAAGGGTTTTCTACTCCAACAGGTCCAAGGCAGAGAAAAACTGTGAATGTGGTTGAAGTAGGCCAGGGTCCATCCCAAACTTGTAGCCAAACTCAGCAGTTTCATTCATGTGCTGCTGGCTTTAGAGGTATGAAGGATGAAATAGGGAAGGGGTCATCAGTTCTTCCTCCTGGGTTTCAGAGAGTCTCTGAGGCCAGGAAGAGTACAACAAGGGTGTCTTAAAGGGAACAGCAATGTCAAAAAAGACTTGTTCAATGAACTGACCAAAACTGTAAACTTCTATATCAAAATAAGTTAAAAACACTGAGAAGAAGATCCAAAAGAGGAATTAACATGTATGGCAGAATGCATGAATTCTGGTTAAGGGGGTATGGATGAAGGAACAGGTCTAAATTTGATTAAGAAATGTTGTATGAAATGTACAGAAGCTCAATAAAAATTAAGAAAAAAAAAAAAAAGGCCCTGATAGGCCATCGCATGAAGGTGTGAAGATGAAGCCTGGTTGACAGTGGAAACCTCAAGAAGACATTCAAGATGCTAGAGCTGTGAGATATTTGCCAAGGAGAGCTACATACAGGGAGTGGTACCAGCCCAAGAAAGATGTGTGTTGCACACAAAGCTGGAAGAGCTGAGCCATCTAAGCCCTTTGGAAGTAAAGACTTGGAAGTCTCACGTGGAGCTACCGGACTTGATGTTTGCCCTGCCGGTTTTTGGTCTTAATTTGGTCCAGTATTTCCTCACTATGCCTCTATTCCTCCCTTTTGGAATGGGAATGTGTATTTGGTTCCACTGTATGTTGGGAGGATGTAGTTTGTCTTTTGATTTTACAGGAGCTTACAGTTAAGAGATTGGCCTGGGTCTCAGAAGAGACTTTGGACTGTAGACTTTTGGATAGTATTGAGACTGGTAAAGGGGACTTTTAAGGTTGGACTTAGTACATTTTGCATTTTGTATGTTCATGAGCCTATGGGGGCCAAGGAGTGAAGGTTTGAATGAGAATGTCCCCCATAGGCTTCAAGTATTCAGACATTTTGTCCCCAGTTGGTGGTGCTGTTTTAGGAGGTCTTAGAAGTGTGGCCATGCTGGAGGAAGTACATCACTAGGGATGGGCTTAGAGAGTTCAACAAACCTTGCCAGTCTCCAGTTGCTCTATTTCTGCTTCTTGTGCTCACTGGAAGATGTGAACCTTGGCTTTCTGCTCCAGCTCCTGACACCATAACTCCCACCACAATGGACTCTAACCCTGGAATTAATCATAAACTCAAATAAACTCTTCCTTTGGTCATGGTGGTTTTATCACAGCAACAGAAAAGTGACTAATACAGAGGGGTACTAGGAAGGGTGGAAATAATACTGATATAATACTCACTTATGAAACTCTCAACAAGAGTTGGGTTCCCCCACCAATGCAAAGAATAATGAAAGGACAGGAACTCACTGGGTATCCGGTGCTCACTCATTTTTCTCAGGTTGCACATGTGTGCATGCATTCACAGAGTAGGCTGAGAAACACTGCCAAGTTCCCATCAGAACAGAGTGCTCCATGGTCTCTTACCTACCCCTTAGGATACTCTATATTTTATGCAATGGCTCTAGTCACTGTAACAAAATACCAGACATGGTGAACATTTGAAGCTTTGTGTTGAATGTTCCAACACAGGAACAATGAGTCTTCTTGTTTTAGGCCTATGGTAAGCTAGCACCTGATGGTGTGGTGTGAAGCAAAAAATGCTCAGCTCATTACCCAGGAAGCAAAGAAGAACCTGGGATACCACAACCACCAACAAAGGCACACAGCCATGCATGACCTAAAGGCCTCCCACAAGGCCCCACCTCTTAACAGTTCTTACCCTGGAGGGTAAGTCTTTAACTTGTGGGCCTCTGATGGACACTTAGCCAAGCCACAGCAATTCCCCATGCTGGATCCACAGTTAAACATTCAACCTAGGAACGGTGAGTCTCAGGGAACTGGAGCGGGGGCTTCCTGGCAGGCACAGGTCTGCTGTGTAGATCCTGGAGATTTGGTTTGAAATGATGTGACTCCTGGGTGACAGCAGCTTTGTGAGCAGCATGACCTTGACATGTTTTCCAGTCTCCCTGGGATCACATAAGCCTCCAGCTCCCAGACCTGTGTCCCTAAGGACTCTGTCTCCACAGAGAAATCCGACTGAGAGGAGGCCTCTAGGCACCCGGCTGGGAGAAAGACAAGGACATCACACATTGCTAAGTCGAGCTGCAAGAGAGCGATGGGCTCACTGGAGAAGCCTAATGGGGACAGAGAGGCATTTCAGGGACAGGGAAACAGCATTTAATGCCTGAGGGAAATACCTGTGGCAACTTAGAGATGTGTTCCTGGCATGGCAGAACCTGGCAGGGCCCAGCCCTTCTCAATGTGGACTGCACTAATGGACCCAAAATGTTGCAAGCCAATATTGACTCTGACTCCTCAAATGCCTTTCATTATTTGTTTTGAATAATTTGATACTCGAGTAAATTAATGCTAACGCATCTCTCTGTGCCAAATCAGTGCCTCTCAGTAGGGACTCAGTCCATCTTCCCAGGCAAGTGCACCTCGCAGTAGGCAGTCCCTCTCTGCAGAATGCCATTAAGTTAATTTCAAAAAGAACCAGTAAAGGTATATGGAGCAGGCAGTAATAGCATGGAAAATATCCAAAATTACTAGACCCAGCCACAGAACTTGGAAGCCATTTTCATGCACTAATAATTTGTAGTCTGCATATTGAAGGCAACTGTCAGCTGACTACACTCCTTGCTCAAGCATTCAAGTAATTAAAAGCACGCTGCTATCTTCTAACACTGGGGAATGAGATGCCTTTTCCCTTTCCTTGGGAAATGCCATTTGCAGACTGTCGTCCAAAGCGACACTGGAGTCCTGTGTCACAAAGATGCTTTTGGTGGCCTTGTTTCCCTTCCGGAGTATCAGGTGCATTGGCTTACCAGGCCAGGGAGCAGAGTGGAGATGCCGTGGGGGCCTCTGGGAAATAGCTTGTTTTAGATGAATCACTGCACTAGGAATTGGTTAATAGGCACAATTTGGGATGAACCACAGGAAATTAAACATCTGACGACAGGAGGCCCTACCAAAATATATCATATGCTTTTGTTTAGAGGGGAAATTAAAAAAACATGGGCAGGGAAAAAAATCTGTCAAACAACATTTTGGACTTCTAAGACCAGGTAAAAAGATGACAAAGTATTTGAAGTTTCTATGAACCTTGTGTGCTGTAGTACTTCCTGCTGCTCGGTGGGTTTCCAGGAGGGATTACTCTTCCCACTCTGATTTCATCCCCAACAGCCACTGTTTAGCCTGCTTTCATGAGCTACCCATTTTTAAAAGTCCCTGTGGAAAAGAGATCAATTTAACCAGGGGAGGTTTTTTTTCTTTTCTTTTTTCTTTTTTTTGACTTATTTTTATTTTATGTACATGAGTGTCTTGCCTGCTTGTGGCTAGGTGCACCGGTGTCATGCAATGCCCCCAGAGGTCAGAAGAGGGCGTTGGATCCCCTAGAACTAGAGTTACAGATGGTTATTAGTTCCCAGGTGGATGCTGGGATTCAAACCCAGGTCCTTTGCAAGAGCAGCCAGTGCTCTTAACCACTGAGCCATCTCTCCAGCTCTCCAAGGGAGGTTTGTTTTTTAAAGCCATCTTTTTACTATTTATGAAGGACGCAGAAGTCACCAAACCATCATGGACAGGATGCAGAACAAGAGGGAGGAGTCTTGATAGCAAAGGGCCATTTAACTATTAATTGGGTCTGAGCTGTAACTACATACTTTGTGAAATACCTAAGGGACAGTGTCTCTGGTCTTAAGAACCAGGAAGATCTCTGGAATAAGGAAGCTCCCCCTCCATTTGGAGCTTTCTATACGCTGTGGGTCTGTCCTAATCCTAAAGTGAAGGCTTTAACTGCAGAGGGGACAGCAGGGTAACAGCAAGGGCCCCCCGAGTCAATGAGTGCTACTAAATATGGGGAGTTTGTTTAAGGCTCCCTGCAGAGCTAGCAGGTGGCTTTGGTATCTCTCCAGGCAATTTACCCAAAAGAACGCAGTGCCTCAGGAGGCTCTTGTCTCTGGGGAGGTTGTATCTAACATTTTAGAATCAGCAGCAAGGGGCCCCCAAATCTAGAATAAGAGGCCCAGAGGATGCTTCCAGGCTGCGGCTGAACCCCAGGCCCCCATCAGCCTTTTTCTCTTCTCTGAGCTCAGTGTTGGCTGCTCTCCTTGTCCACATCACGTCCTTTTAGGGTCAGCCACACAACCAGGAAGGCAGCCCCATACCAAATGGGGTTAGACCACACAGGAGCATCTCTGAGCTTCCTTCTGGATTTCTGTCTTTCTGCATTATCTCCCTAGTGAGAGAGGCCATGTGAGGATGCCACACAGGTTACCGTCTGCAGTGGTGGATGTGCGGGCACTGCACTCCCAGCTGCCCCTCTGCAGCACTTACCCCCTTGCTGCAGAGTCAAGGAACTGCTAGCTGCCTCCCCCAAGGTCACAAGCCAGGAAGACTCAAGGACAGACTGGAAAGTGGACTCTGCTGTCCAGAACTTGTCCAAACTTCACATCATAAGAATGCAGACATCCAAAGCTCTGGCCCTGAGCCCTGTGCATTGAGCCAGAAGAGACAAGAAAGAAGTAGGGGTTGGGGCGGGGTGGGGTGGTGGGACGATCCCTTTCCCTTGCCCCTGTCCTGCTGAAAGAGATGGCTCAATACACGGCCTTGAGTTCAGATGCTGAAAGGTCTTATCAAAACTGGCTCCTCACCCAGGGGCTGGCACTGAACAAGATTATTGCACCTTCCATTTCCTCCTTTAGGCTAAGTGGTGTATCTAAGAAGCTCTGCCAAGTGTTACATGGGCGGGGAAGCCATTAACTCAGGATCCCCCATTAGCCCACATTTCCAAATTTGCACTCAGCAGGACCCAACAGGAATGACATTTAGTTCTGGAACATCTGGATCAGAGAGAAGGGAGGGAGCAGGGGAAGAAGGTGGGGGTAGTACTGGTGAGAAGTGGGGCAGAGGGATTTCCTGCAATTGGGAAGCCCTTGCCAGGTACAAAGTGCTCAAACTAGATTAGAAGGAGGAAGGACAGATGGACAGAGAAGTGTAGAGCTGCAGGAACTGAAAGGACCCAGGGGGCATGCCCCAGATTCGCCTGGGATGGGTTGTGGACAAACCCAGAAGTAGCCCTGAACCAGAACTTTCCAAGGGGCTGCCATTGAGGCAAGATGGCAAGAGGTGGCTGGAAACACCCCCCCCCCCCCGTCCCTTTGCTATGGCCTTGGAACTCAGCTTCACCAATGAAACCCTGGCCTGATGCTGTGCAGGACACAAACAAAGCTTTTCCCTGGTGCAAAAGATGCCACCCCAGTCAAGCCAGGGAAAACTTCCAGGAAGCCCTTGTAAAAGTCTCTGGGACTGGATCTCATTCAGTCTTAGTGGGCCACTGTGCTAGATAGGTTTAGTGTCAACTTGACACACCTGGGTTGAGGGAGCCTCATTTGGGGAATTCCTCCATTAGACCAGCCTATGGCCATGTCTGTGGAGCATTTTCTTGATTTTTCAGTGTTGTGGGAGGGCCCAGCCCACTGTGGGCAGTGCCATCCTTGGAAAGGTTATTGTGCGCTGTGTAGGAAAGCAGGCTGAGCATGTATGGGGGGAAGCAAGCCAGGAAGCAGCATTCCTCCATGGCCTGTGCTTCAGCTCCTGCCTCCAGGTTCCTGCCCTGAGTTCCTACCTTAGTCTCCCTAAGTGATGACCCATGAACCTGGGAGATGTAGCCAAATAAACCCTTTCTTCCCCAAGCTAATATTGGTCATATTGTTTCATCATAGCAATTGAAAGCAAACTAGAACAACCATTTCCCCATGTGACAATTCACAGGTGAAGATTTCAAGTTGAGTATGGACCTCTAACCTAAGCTTAGAGGCAAGGAAATCCATTTACAGGTAAAATGAGGTCCCAAGACATCTTGTACAGGGCAAGTGTATGGACCAGAGCTTGGAACAAGAGATTGCCCCTGTCCTTGGAACTGAAAGAACTGAAGACTAGGATTTGTGACAGAATTTATGATTTCAACTTGTCTGATTTCAACTTGGCTGCACCTTAGCTTGCTTTACAGAATTAAGTATGTAATTATACTCCTGTGAGAACTCAGACTTGACATAGGAGAATATTCTGGCCCCATAACATTTGGATATTTGAAGAAGTCAATACACGGCTTATCATAGGAATACACACACACACACACACACGCACACACACACACACACACACACACACAGAGTGGAAAAGGCATGGTTTAAGCCAAGCAGAGTGGCACATGTTTGAAATCTCGGCCTTAGAGAAGATAGACAGACAGACAGACAGACAGACAGACAGACAGACATATCCCTGGAGCTGGCTGGCCAGCCAACCTAGTATAATCAGTGAGCTTCAGACTAGTGAGAGACAATAGCTCAAAAACCAAGGTAGACAGCACCTGAGGAACAACACCTGAAGTTGTCTCTGGCCTACACAAGCACCTGTGGTCTCTCTCTCTCTCTCTCTCTCCCCATCTCTCTTCTCACTTTCTTTCTCTCACATACTCTCAGATGCACACATTCTCTCTCTGTCTCTCTCTCACACACATACATCCACACTCACACACATCCACACACTCCCACACACATAATTAAATTTCTTTTTATCCAATGTTTGTACTGAATAGAGAAAAGTGTAGCTATTTTTATTAATATAACAATTTAAACACTTGGTTCTTCTTTCTCTCACAGCCCCCAAACTCCCCTTTGTGGCAGGAGAACCAAGTTTATATAAATAGAGGTAAGGCATATTCTGCTGAAAATGTACTGAGTAGATTTTTGGTTAAAAGATGGACAGATTAAGGATAGAAGTGTCGACTTCTCTCCCCCCATAGGGATGCCCCGTAGGCAGTGGAGAAAATGTAGTAAGTACAACTAAAATTGGATTTAATCATTACTACTAATAAAAGGCCAAGGCTGTGTGGCAATTTACAGTGCTGTGGGCAAAATGAATTGCTGAAGGCACATTAGCAGCATATTAGACATACACCATAAGTAAATTATGATTAAAATAACTACAGTGTAAATACTGTACATACCCCACCACAATAACTCTTTTCAAACATCTTTAAAGAGATACCTCCCCCAGTGAGTCTGTTCACTGTCTTTTATAATTTTTATCAAATTCAATAAGCATATTTCTTTCCCTATAAAGTGTTTTTGATTGGTCTTTTTTTATTTTTTTCCAATTGGTAAATGAAAGAATGATGTCACACAACAGCATTAAATAGTATTAAACAGACCATAACTAACATGCACTGTATAAATTATACATAGGCTGACACTTTTATGCACTTTGTGAAGGATTGCTCCATGGGTTATGCAATCTTTTCCAAACAAGCTGCGTGGAATAACGTGACTGGTTATCTTTCATGGCTACAAATTGGTAACTGAATTAGCATTCATTTATTAAGTTTTCACAGGGAACCCTTCTCATTCAAATACTTGTAGATTATAATTTATTTTTATCTGAGGCATAATTTTTCATGTGGTATTTTTGCCAAAATCAATATAACGGGAGCCAAGCCCCGCTCCCTGCTCCCCACTTATCCCCCCTCTTCTTGGCTGCATACCTCCATGTGTCTTTTCCAGCTGGGAAGGTAAATACAAGAGTCTGCCTCCTAAGAATGCTCTTTGCCAAAGTGCTGAGCTCAATTTTTTTTTTTTACCAGCTTAGCCCACTACACTCAAGACTCCAGGCTCCACTTTTTAAAGCAGCTCCTGCATTTGTAAACAAGCAGTATAGGGTCTTCTATGGCAGAAAGCCTGCATGTTCCATATCTGATTCACACAGAAAGCCCGAGTCAAAAGGGACAGTAGCAGCCTTCCATTCTGAGATAGTCCAACATGGCGGAGGAAATAGGCACGTTCTGGGAAACTGACTTCTGGATGCAGAGGTCACATCAGCTCCTTGCATGGCAGGTGGATACTTCTTCTTTTTTTTTTTTTAAATAGATTTTCTTTTTTTTTTTAATTTTTTTTTATTAATTTTTTTTATTTCCGTATGTGTATGAATGTACTGTCTGCATGCAAGTTTGTGCACCCGTGTCGTGCAATGCCGCGGAGGTCAGAAGAGGGTGTCGGATTCCCCTGGAACTGGAGTTCTCCTGGAATTGGAGTTTCAGACGGTTCGCGGCCGCCATGTGGGTGCTGGGGATCGAACCCGGGTCCTCTGTAAGAGCGGTCGGCGCTCTTAACCGCTAGGCCATCTCTCCAGCCCCGCAGGTGGATACTTCAATTCTCTTCCCTAGACAGACACATAGTGTCCTCTTAGGGCCACAAATGCTGTGCAAAGAGAAGAATTCTACCAGGAGGTTCACAGTGGTGTTAATAAAATAAAGCACAAGGATTACTAACTCTGTACAGTGTATGCTAATAAGTGCTAATAAGCACAGTGGACTATGATGGAGGCCATATCTCCTCTGGTTTAAAATATTCTGAATATGAGCCAGGCGTGGTGGCGCACGCCTTTAATCCTAGCACTTGGGAGGCAGAGGCAGGCGGATCTTTGTGATGTTCAAGGCCAGCCTGGTCTACAAAGTGAGTTCCAGGACAGCTAGGGCTACAGGGAGACCCTGTCTCGAAAAGACCAAAAAAAAAAAAAATTCTGAATATGGGCTGGAGAGATAGCTCAGTGGTTAAGAGCACTGACTGCTCTAGCAGAAGACCAGGGTTCGATTCCCACCACCCACATGGTGGCTAACAACCATCTGTAACAACAATTCCAGGGGATTCAACACTCTACTCTGACATCCATGGGCGTTGCACAACACTAGTACACTTACATAACATGCAGGGTATGCACTTTATACACAAAGAATTAAACCATTAAACAAAAAATATTTTAAAAATAAAAATATTCTGAATAATCCTGAGATCACAGGAACTTCAGATTCCTTTCTTTTTTATATAAATTCATTTGCTGTTTTAATATGTAAACATTTTCTTTTTGACTTTCTAAAACACAGACACCATCACATTTATAAATGAGATGTGCATTAGTAGATATGAATTTTGCTAATTCTTACAAAGTGCTCAGTGCAGAAGAGCTGGGCAAACACCTTATGGTTGGCATTACTGGAGTTTAAATTCATACACCCGTAACTTATACAACCCCAGAGTTGGAGTTGTGGATAATGAAACCTACATTGATGATCTGTGTCTGTCTCGAACTGGAGAGAACTTGTCCCTGATCCACTGAGCTCTGTCCACTTCCTTGTGTGTTTCCTGCCTGGAAACACTGTTCTAACATGTTCTGACACCACTTTAGGATTTTCTTTTGGCAGAGACACTTTGGATTTGCATGTAAAAGAAGAAGATCCCATTTTTTCTGTTTTAGTTTCATTTCTGTTGCTGTAACAAAATACTCTGAAAACAAGAAACCACAAGGGTTTATCATAGTTTATAATTCCAGGGTATAGTACATCAACTGTGGAAAAATCATAATGGCAGGAACTTGAAACAGCTGGTTACATCACACCCAAAGTCAAGAGTGGAGAGAAATGAGTGTGTGTGATCAGCTGGACTTCTCACCTCACACAGTCCAGGACCCCTGAACTGAGAGTGGTGCTGCCCACAGTGGGCTGGGTCTTCCAACACCAGTGAACTTAACTGAGAACCCCCCCCCCCGACCACCACACAGACACTCCCGCAGGCCAACCCAATGTAGACTTCCCTCATGGAGACTGTTTTCCCAGGCAATTCTAGTCATGTCAAGTTGAGAATTAAAGCTAATCACACTCACTTGGGAGTTTCTATAATTTGTTAGCTCATAGCCAATATGGGAAGAATTTACGCATTTCAAATTATATATTTTCCTGGAGTTTGGAGCAGAAGTGAGTTGGACAGGGAGGGGGGTCCTCTCGTGGATGTTTATCATGGGATGTAAAAAATGTGATATGTGTCACACTCCTGCCTGATAGATGTCACCAGAACACTGGAGAGGGCTGTGGCAAGGGCAGCCACCAAAAACCCTAGAATAGAAGAGTATATTACACGTAAGAGACAGGGGTTGCCGGGCGCGATGGTGCACGCCTTTAATCCTAGCACTTGGGAGGAAGAGGCAGGAGGATCTTTGTGAGTTCAAGGCCAGCCTGGTCTACAGAGTAAGTTCCAGGACAGCTGGGGCTACAGGGAGACCCTGTCTCGAAAAGACCAAAAAAAAAAAAAAAAGAGACAGGGGCTATGCCAGGGAAAGGTATGTTTACATGCATGTGCCTTGCATGTACACATTTATGTATTTATTGTGTGTATCCATATATTTTTCTGTGTGCACTTACATATTTATGAATACATAATTATATGTGCATATGTGTGCTACACGTGTGTCACATGTGCATTTATGCATGTGTAATTACTCTGCCCTCTGAATCTGCAGGTTCCAATCTGCAGATTCAACCAACTACATAGGAAGATATTTTGGAAAAGCATCACAACCGTACTGAACATACAGACTTCTTCCTTATTATTATTATCTAAACAACATAGTATAGTAGCTCTTTACAGAGCGTTTACACAAAAATTCTCATAATAGCATAAGTTTGCAATTTTCTATTGGTTGCTTTCATAACTATACTGGAGCTCACTATGGCCGTGGGCCATGGTTTAGCACATATGAGGGCATGCTTCATGTATGAGGGTTATGTGCCATTATTTTATATAAGGGACTCAAGCATCTACAGGAGCCCTGGAAGAAATCTCCTGATAGAATCCCGAGACATCTCTGCACTACAAACACATATGCCGTAGACACAATCATACATTTTATTCTTCATAGAGCTGCTAAGGCTGTTTGGAAGTGTGAGGGTACAGTTCCCCGCATTCCGGCCCACCTGCCACTCTGAGATATAGTTGGTTTATGAGAGGCAACCTCACTTCCCCACTAGAAATGGCACAGATCCACCCAAAAAGCACCCAGTCCTTCTCTGAGGTTCCTGAGTCAGGCTGAGGACTGTGGTCAGAAACAAGGAAGAGGAAACTTGAAGCCCCATTGCTCCTTAGTAGATCTAGAATTGTGAACAAGCCCAGGTGGAGGGGGCTGGGGGCCTTGGTAGGTCTCAAAGTGTGAACCAGCCCAGGTCAAGGGGCCTGGGGGAAGTGGTATGTAGTTTCCTTCTTGGGATTATGAAGAAAATAGTTTCAGTTATTATTTTGGTGTTCTGAACCACATGAGGACTGAATCCTCAGAGCGGGAGCATTCCAGGGACGGCCCCTTCTGCTCGGTGACTCCTGTCAACTCTTGAGAAGAGCTCGAAAACTTGTACTCAGCCTGAAACATTCTTTTGAGTTCCAGACAGGCACCTGGTAACAGATGCTCTGAAGTACTCTGCCAGTGCCAGATGAGCTCTGGGCCCTCACCCAAGTCAGCCCCTCTGATCCCGAATAATCATCCAGGAAGCAGAGGCTCACTAAAGTCAGGCCTTGGCCATCTCTGACGCCACAGTGCTACTCACCATGACCTGTGACCTCCAGCCTGGTGTCCTCTAGGCACCTCCTCCTCTCACTCCAAATCCCAGCCCACCAGAGCTGTGCCTCCAGCCTCTGGGAATGACTTTCCACAGCCTGGTGCATAGCATGATGGGCATCAGTAGGTGCTCACCTGTCAGTCACTCCACGTCCCTCCTCTATGCATTGGAGTCACCTACCAGAAAGTGCCTGCTGGGGTCTCACCTGATGGCATGGGGCATACGCTGTTTGAGAGCAATGAGGTGGCTTTCTCTCCCAACAGCCCAGCTTCCTGTCACAAGGGCTGTGCTCATTTCTTGCTGCCACAGAGTGAATCATCACTACTCACCTGGGTTAGACAAGACACAGCCAGTCAGTGTCCCAGTGACTCCTGGGTCAGAAATCATGACTCAGCTGGGTCCTTGATGAGGCTCACTGAGAGTCAGGCTGTCTTCTTGTAAAGCTTGAGAATCCCTGTCCAGCTCATTCGGCCCTCTGTGATGACTTCCTCTGAAGGCCGTCTTGCTCCTCGAGACCTCCTCTTTTCACAGGCGGTCCCAGCCCAGAAGCTTCCGGACCCTTCCACCCCCAGGCTCTCCCCTGAGGAAGGGTCTTCAAAAGGATCTCCTGACGACTAAAAGTAAATGGGCTGATTAGTGTCTTTGGTTATTCCCACATGCCTCTTTGCCTGGGACATGTATCTTATGTTAGACTCAAGGTTCTACTCTGGCCGAGGAGGATGATCACAGAGACCATGTATGACAGCTGGCAACTTGGGGTGCCCCTTAGGATTGCTACTGGTTGTACTCTGAAGCGAAAAAGTTTTGTGCCATGGAACTGGGAAAATAATGTTCATCTTTGTTGGAAAGAAACCTGGGTCCCTTCCTTTCCTGCTCTTTCCCTTCCCTTTCCTTTCCTAAAACAAAACAAAAGAAATCCCCAAAGATACCTGTGGATCAACTGGCTTCTCATTTCCCCGGGAATGAACCCACCATAACCCGTGCTGTGGCGAAATTGTCTGTTGCCGGATCCCGAGCCTAAGCCCTGAACTCCATGCCCTTGCTCCACAAAGCCCCATGCTTTCTGGAGCACCACAGACATTCTTTGGGGTAAGTTAACAGAATACGTGGAAGGCTGGGTAAACCACACCTTCCCTTTGAGCACTGTGCCCAAGAAAAAGTCTAATAGAAAGGCCCCAAATTTCCAGATACCATGACACACTGCCTTTCATAAGCAGAGCAAGCAAGCATGCCAGTGTTGGCACACACAGTATCCCATGGGGGGCCAGGGTGGTTCATCTCAAGAAAGATATTTGCAAAGGACAGAGTTGTAACTACTCCCGCCAAACAGAGCTGCTGGCTGTCATCCCGTGAGGGGCAGAGCTGCCCTTGGCTACTTTCAGGAGTTTCCACCCGACTGGACATGGGCTCAGGATGTGGAATGGTTCACCTCCATTTCTAGAAATAGTCCCTGTTGCCTACAAGCAGGGCTTTTGAGTCTGGGGTCAGCAAACTGCTTCTGTAAAGGGTAAGACAGTCACTATTTCAAGTTTGTGTAGTTCAACCAATCTCCAAGGCATCATTTGCTCCACTGTGGTGAACTTCAAGGATCATCAGAGACTATGAATGAAGCCATGTTCAAGGAACAGAGCAACATTGCAGAAATCAGAGGGAGGCCAGCTGGGCATGGCTAGCCTGTGCTCAGACCTCCAGCTTGAGGAACAGGGGGCAAGGACGGTTAGACGCTGGATTTCTCTACAAGCTTAGACATCTTACCATTTCAGGCCATTTCTTCCTATGGGGTAGTGAGGTGAAAAATGTTTCCTCCCTTAAACTCCACACCCCAATGTGCTGTAGGAATTTCATCCCTGGGCAGATGTGAACAATGTCTGTCTTCTTCTTCATGAAGCCCCAGTGACAAACCAAAGTACAGTTCAGCTGAAGATCACCCTGGAAAACCATTGAGTTTAAGTGTTACTTACAGAGTGTGTGAGGGGTTATGGGCAGGAGAGTGTGTCAGGGCTTCCACACTCAGCATGGATGACATGCTCCCCACAGCCACATAGATGGACCTGTGGCGATTTGCATGAGCAATGTCCCCACAGGCTCACATATTTGAACAATTGGTCCCCAGTTAGTGGTGCTGTTTGGGGTGGTCGCAAAACCTTTTCGAGGTGGAGCTGTGCTGGAGGAAGTACGTCACTGAGGATGGGCTTTGAGGGTGACCACCTTGCTCCACTTCCAGTTCACTCTCTCTGCTTCTTTTTGAGACAGGGTCTCCCTGTAGCCCCAGCTGTCCTGGAACTCACTCTGTAGACTAGGTTGGCCTTGAACTCACAGAGATCCGCCTGCCTCTGCCTCCCAAGTGCTAGGATTAAAGTCGTGCACCACCACGCCCGGCTCTCTGCTTCTTATGTGTAGTTGAAGATGTGACCACCCAGCTTCCTGCTCCAGCCCTCTATTGTCATGCCTCCCTGGCCATTATGGACCCTCCCACCAGAATCATAAGCCAAACTAAGCTTTCTTCCTTAAGTTGTTTGTGGTCATGGTGTTTTATCACAGCAACGTGAAAGTCATGGGTACTGAGCCACCCTCCATTAACCTTCCCCAGCCCATACAATAATCCAGCCCATCTCTGAAACCCTCCTCACACCCCATGCCACTTGCAAGGAGAGCAGAACCACATATAAGTAGCTGAGAGGACAGACTGGATGCTTAGGTGAGGGTCCAATGTCCCCTCTCCAACCCCTTTCCATGATGGAATGACAAAGGACCATGAGTCTAATCATAATTCATGCTTGCAAGCCAGCACAAATGATATAATAAAATGGTGTCTGTTTCACTTAGAAGACTGTTCTGGAACACAGTAGGAGTTCAGAAGTTCACTCTATTTAGAAGTATAATATTTTCACATTTAATTAGTTAATAAGAAGATGAAGTAATCATGTATTAAGGATGGTCCCCAACTCCAGGCTCTGTAAGAAGAGGAGTAGACGTAGAGACCCAGGGACCACAGCTGTATGACAATAGAGGGAGACACTGGAATGATGTGGCCGGTGCCAAGGAAAACCAGGAGCTACAGAGAGCTGGCAAATGTGAGAGGCCTCCTCTCCAGAGCCTTCGGAAAGACCACATCTGCCGAGATGTTGGTTTAGCTTCTGGGCTTGAACTGTGAGAGGCTGGTTTTCTGCTGTCTTAAGCTACCCAGATCCTGGGGATAACTTGTTACTACATCCAATGCATACACATACAGTTAGCTCATGTGATAGTCTCTTGAGAAGCATAGCTCTCTTTAGCACACAGGGAGAGCCTTGCCTTTTCCTCATGTGAGAGCCAGAGAGATCTGCCTCAGTTGTATATCCGTCACCTAACTGAACTGCTTGAAGACTGTCCGTTAAGTGTCTCTCTTCTCCACACTGAAGTCTGACCTGTAGACATGGTTCCTAAGAGCAGTTGCTATCTGTAAGAACATGTTAGAATCCAGCTGCTGCTCAGGCCTTTCTGCTCTCACAGCTACTGACAGGCACAGTATTGGGAGTGTGAGTCCTCAGCAGACAGATGTCTTGGTGTCAGGTGTGTGAAGTAAGTTAACATCGAACAGGTATTGGTGTACCACACACACCCTGACTCCCCTTTCCTCCCTCTTACCTGGGAATCAGAGACTGGCTTCAGGCTCTTGTTCTGAACCTCACACCCCCCTCTGCCATATGGGCTCTAATGTCTCTCTCCAGAGACTCTGCTATCTTGTCTGTCTCTGGTACAGGAGCCTGAGCTCTTTTTGGAATTCCCACCCCACCGTGCTGTTGCCTCTCTGTCCAGGATGAACTTCTTATACTGCAGTAATCCTTCTTAGGGTTCTCTTGAGTCACCCTCCCATAGAGAACTTAACACCACCCACTTCCTCTTCACGCATGCTGACCCTTAACCCCACCGAGATGAGATACTTGGAAGCTTCAGGTTGAGTCTCTGACTTCCCTGTTTGTGTTCACACAACTCACCTCTCTGAACCACCTCCTCCTTTCCCATTCTGCTCTTCCCCTACAGGATCCCACTCAGATGTCACATCCTCCAGATGGATTCTTCAGCCACCCTGCCTCTTGCCTCAAACCCAGTGCACCCCACATACATGTTTCTAAAACTTCTGACATTCATACCTTCCCCACTTAATTTTCAAACACTCTGTAAACTAAGTCCTTATTTTATCATGATTTATTTTGCCAGGCGTGGTGGCACACGCCTTTAATCCTAGCACTCGGGAGGCAGAGGCAGGTGGATCTCTGTAAGTTCAAGGCCAGCCTGGTCTACAGAGTGAGCTCCAGGCCAGCTGGGACTAAAGGGAGACCCTGTCTCAAAAATACCAAGAAAAAAAAAAAGAAAATGATTTATTTTTTAGATTCAAATTTATTTTGAAAATAGAAGTAACTTCCAGTGTCATGACAGGAAAGAAAGGAGAAAGGAAAGTCAGATCTTCTCCCCTTGCCATTATCAGAAGGATGAAGAGAGAATCTGCACAGAGGAAACATTCAAGCTGTTTGACTCTATGCTTCTCAGTGCCATGCCATCTATTCCTCAAAGCCTGGGTTCCTAGGACCCTGCGCCCAAGCTTATGGCGTACCTGCTTCCTCTCCTGGCTTCTTGTCTCTTGGGAGGGAGAGATGCATACCCCACCACTACACAATGCTATAGCCAAGGGAGTGTGCAGTAAATGCCTGTGGTCTAAAGGAATGAGAGCCGGGGAAATTGTGTGGCTAGTTGGGAACAGTGTGTTCTGCTGGCAGGGTTTGGCAGGGAAGGGAATCTGACCCACAGAAGGACAAGAGGTCATCCATCCTCACCACATACACACAGGAGCTGGGACACTATGGATAAGACTTTCACTACCCCACATCTGTGACCCACTGGAATCCAGAGCTGTATTTCTGAGCAAAGGATCCTGTACTAGCTCTGCTCTAGCTTCCTTCTTCATGCTGCTCTATTAACCTGTAAGGAAGAGCTGATCCTGATCTCAGGCTTTCTTTCACACTGAACTACAGAGAGCTCTAAACTGAAACAGCTCTGAGCACCCATTTTCAATGATCTCACTGTACTAGCAGCATCAGGACAGCATGAGCTCAACCTTTGTCAGGGAAGTTAGGTGCATGCGATGCCTGGACAACAAAGATGTTCCTTCCCATCCACCTTCCAGCAGGATGTGTGTGTGTGTGTGTGCATGTGTGTGTGTGTGTGTGCATCTACATGTATACATGTGTGTATGCATGTACATGTGAGTGGCCTGCACTCATGCACATGTATATATGCATGTATGTGATTATGTATATATGCATGTATGTGATTATGTATATATGCGTATGAATGTGTGTATGTATATATGTGTGTATGTTGAGAAGGGCAAAGCCATCAGGAGCCCAGTGCAGAGGAAATCATTCTTCACTGCAATAGATGCACACCACCATCTTGTTCCATGTCAGGGGCCATGTTTGCTGCTCTCTATATGTTCTGATGACTTCCCTGCTGGTGGGATACCAGCTTCTGGTGGGGTGGGAACAGCCTGGATCTGTTTTGTGCTACTACAGCAAAATTCTCCAACTTGGAGACTTTATGAAGAAAAGAGATTTATTTGGCTCACAATTTTAGTGGCTGGAAGGCCCAAGAAGCAGCACAGTACTGCTTCCCAGTGAGGTGTCCTGGTGACAGTATCCATCCTAGTGACAGCTTCCTGGTGACAGGGTCCCAGAGACAGCACTCTGGTTACAGTGTCCTGTCAGTCTGAGGACAGGACGCTGTCAGTGTCCTGTTGACTGTGTCCTGGTGACATGGTTCTGGTGACTGACAATATCCTGGTAATGCCATCCTAGTGACAGGGTCCTGGTAACAGTGGCTGCATCAGATGTGACAGAGACAGGGAAGGCACATGGGTGGCCCACTCTCAGGAAAAGTGACTCCTACAAAACCCAGCCCTTTCTTCAATACCAGCAGTAAACTCATTCATGAAAGCAGAGTCCCTGTGACCTACCCATTAATGACTTTTCTCATTGCTGTGACCCCAGATGGGATAAGAAGCGACTTAACAGAACAGGGGCTTATTTTGCCTGGCAGATTGAAGGCAGAGCTTGATGGCAGGTGTAGGGACCAGAGCATCTCAGCTTTGGCAGCAGAAGCAAGAGGCTGCTTGCTTCCACCTGGGAGGACCAGGAAGCAGAGAGAAGGAATTCCAGTGTGGTGTGCCTTCTCCTTTTTCCTATCATTTAAACTTGGCCCCTGTCCAAGGTGCTGCCCGAATTTAGGGTTGGTCTTGTTCACTATCTTAATCCTTTGCAGAAACTCCTTAGAAATACATCCAAAGGTGAATTGCTCTAAAGGCCCAGGCATTTCTTTTCTTAATTTATTTATTGTTCTTATTTTTATGTACATGAGTGTATTCCCAGCATGTTGGTAGGTTCACCCCCTGTCCTTCCATGCCTGTAGAGGTCAGAAGAGGGCATCAGAACCTCTGGAACCAGAATTACAGACAGTTGTTAGCCACCATGTGGGTTCTAGGAATGGAACCCAAGTCTTCTGTAAGAAGAGACAGCACTCTTAAATGCTCAGGCATCTCTCCGGCCCATCCCCAGGCATTTCTTAGTCTAACCAAAATTAACAACCTTAGCTTTAACTATGCTTTGCCAGGCCCCACCTTTTAAAGTCTCCAACACTCTAGTGCTGCCATCAAATTCCCACCACATGAACCTTTAGGACACAAGTCTTACCTTGAACGCAGTCAGTCAGACTGTGACAACTTGGTCTACATATTAGGCTTTTGCAGGAGGCAAGTTGACTTCACAAGACCATAGAAAGGAATGCAACACAGTGTGATCCTTAGTAGAGAGGAATGGGACTCCAGAGATGTGAGTTTAAGTATCCACACTTCTATAAGGCATTATTGTTTCTACATAAAAGTTGAGGCAGCTGTTGAACACAAACCTATGTGCGAACTCCTAAACTCAAAGTCTAGGTTCCAGCCAACGCATGTAGAAGCTGCAGGTGTGGACAAAAACAACCTGCAGAACGTCAGCTGCCTTGGGATGCATCTAGCCAAGAACATCCATGGGAGAAAGAACGCCTCACCTCGGGGGCTGTTCTTTTCCCAGAGTTCACACTTTTGGAGTGTCCCTTTATCACCTTGGCCATAGAATGTTCAACTCAGCAAATATTTATTGAGCTCCCTCCCAGCCCAGTTCATCACTATTCAAAGGGATTTCACATTGGCAAATGAAATGAAGATATGTCCCTCAGTGGAGACACATAAAATTAACAATAAACATAAAATAGTGCCCCATGCAGGTAAGTGGCAGGGAAAAGCCTTGGAACTAAATAGAAAAATGGTGCAGGGTGAGGCAGATTGGCATTGTAGAAGCTGGGGAGGGTTTCAGTGTTTAATAGACCATTAACATAGGTCAAGGAAAGGAGACTCGGGGCACTGGGTGGGTCATGGGGTTGTCTATAGGAAGACTATTCCTGATAGAGTCCACAGTCAAGGTCACCTTACCAAAGCAGAGTCTGCCCAAGTGTTTTCTGGTAATAGTGAGGAGGCACCAGCAGGCCTGGAGCTGTGCGGGAGAGATTCAGGTCATCTGGGATGCTTGAATTGTGGGTTGATTTGGTTGTGCAATGGTTGGTGCTGAGTTAGGTTGTCAAAATTCTCCATGTGTTCTATGGAAGGGTTGGGAGATGAGGTTAGCATTTAAATTGATAGGCATGAATAAAGAACTGGATCTCCTATAATACAGTGTACCTCATCCAATCAGCATAAAGAAAAAAGGGTAGTGCTCCTCTAGCAAATAAAGGCTCTGCACTGGCTGGCCCTCAAACTTGAACTGTGGTAGTGGCTACTCCTTCAGAGTCCCAGTCTGCCTGTCTACCATGCAAATTACAATTTTTCAGGCTCTAAAATCATATGATCCAATCCTTCCAATAGATCCCCCCTACTTACATATCCTTTTGTGTTTCCCCAGAGATACCTACCTGACCAACACGCATCAGAACAGACTCAAGGGTGTCTTGCAGGCCACTGGGGTGGGGGGGGATTTGTACCCTCAGAGGCCAAGTTTGGAGGATGTTTTCAAAGGCACTGAGGAGGCTGCTCTGTGAGTAGATAGCTTAAGATATGAATATCTTTCCTTCATGTTAGTACCTGGAACCTGGATACAGGAGACTAACTGACCATCTGCTTGGGTCAAGGGAGTGGGGAACGAATGCTTCTGTACTTCATTCCCGTTTATCTGGAACTAGACCTCCCTACTCTGTGGATGGAGTAGCCTTTCCCTACCAAATCATTGTCCACATGACATCTGATTTTGTTGACCATGGCTCAGCAGTAACATGTGGGGCCCAAGAGGAAGGAGGATGAGGGGGTTTCCCAGCCTCAAATCCATGCTAAGTGTTCTGGAGGGAACCTGGCCTGCTCAGAGCTCTCCTGATTGGGTCATGGCTATGTCTTCCCAGTACCATTCAGAGGCCTCTTTCCCTGCCTCTGCCCTCTTCTGGGCCTCCACAGCAGCCTGTGCTCATTCCTGACCCAGACTCAGATCACCTTCATCTATTCTGGACTCTGTTCATTACATCTTTGGAGACCAAATCCCTGGGGCATCCAGACAGGAGAAGGAAGGGAAACTTGTAGTGACAGAGACATAGATTCTGCCAGGATCACAAGAACAGATCACACAAGCACAACCACACCACACAGCGCCAAGGAGAGCATCCCTTTGGTCCTTTAGGTAACCCCAACTCTGACAACAGCCTAGCAGGAAAAGCTGTAATCTGAGAGGAAGCTTGGCTGAAGCCTTTTATTACTGCCTCTTCCAGAGCACCACAGCACCCTCTTCCTGCTCCATAACCTTATCTCTCCTGCCCAGAGCATCTCACCTTATGCACTAGGCTGACACATTCTGACCAACCTGATCTACACCATACCAGGTGACACAGCCTATAAGGTTCTTATCTGTCTACAGCCATAAGTTCAATGCTGACTTGCTTCTTGTACTCCTATTAGCGTGTGCTCATTGTGCATAATACTGTTTTTTTTTTATTTTTTATTTATTTCTGTATGTGTATGAATGTACTGTCTGCATGTAGGTCAGTGCACCCCTGTTGTGCAATGCTGCAGACGTCAGAAGAGGGTGTTGGATTCCCCTGGAACTGGAGTTCTCTTGGAATTGGAGTTTCAGATGGTTCTCAGCCGCCATGTGGTTGCTGGGGATCAAACCCAGGTCCTCTGCAAGAGCGGTCGGCGCTCTTAACTGCTAGGCCATCTCTCCAGCCCAATGCTGGGTTTTTATAAGGATGTTTCCATCAAAATGTGCACTGCACTTTGACCATATCCCACCCCCACACTGTCCCCTTTCCTACCCATACCATCTGACCAGTGTAGTGTCTATGTTCACAGCACATACACATACCTGACTTCATGTAACTATACAGACTCTAGTAGTGTCCACTAATGAAAGAAAACATGGTATTCTTCTTCCTGAGTCTAGCTTAATTTACTTAATATGATAGTCTCCTGCTGCATCTATTTTCCTGGATACCATAATTTCTTTCCTAGTTTTCTTACACTTCTTTCTTTGTTTCTTCACACCTAGCCTGCACATGGTGGTTGGAGAATAAGTCAGGAGTTTGTCCTCTTCTTCCACCACGTGGGTTCCAGAGTTTGAACTCAGGTCCTCAGGGCTGGTTGGCAGCAAGTTCCTTTACCTGCCGAGCCTAGAAAATCATATTTTGATTCTTCATTGTGGATTTCAATTTTTTTGTAATGATTTCATTTTTAAGAAACCCAGTGCTGGGCTGGAGAGATAGCCTAGCAGTTAAGAGCACTGACTGCTCTTGCAGAGGACCCAGGTTCGATCTCCAGCACCCACATGGTGGCTAAGAACCGTCTGTAACTCCAATTCCAGGAGAACTCCAGTTCCAGGGGAATCCTAGACCCTTTTCTGACCTCCGCAGCATTGCACGACACAGGTGCACAGACCTACATGCAGACAGTACATTCATACACATACAGAAATAAATTAAAAAGAAAATTAAAAAAAAAAAAAGAAACCTAGTGCTGGGGGCTGGAGACATGGCCTAGCGGTTAAGAGCACCGACTGCTCTTGCAGAGGACCTGGGTTCGATCCCCAGCACCCACATGGTAGCTGAGAACCATCTTTAACTCCAGTTCCAGAAGAATCCGACACCCTCTTCTGACCTCCGTGGCATTGCACAACACGGGTGCACAAACCTGCATGCTGACAGTACATTCATACACATAAAAAAAAGAAACCCAGTGCTAGAAACCTGGTGTTCTAAGCTGGTTTTTATAACAAATCCTATCACCTCCTCCTAATTGTGGTCTCCAGGAAATAATGCTGGATCTACTAAGAGTCACAGAACATGGGCAGAGCAGGACGTCATGAGAATTCAAGGTACAGCGTGGATCTCTGGGGACTAGGGAAGCTTCCGAATGAAAAGTCTGATCTTCAGTCACTTAAAACACCTTCACGTCCCATGAGATAGCACGAAGTGTGCAGCAGGGGTGCCTTGCCAAGAAGGGCCACACGAACCCTCCTGGGTCAGAGCCCAACAGCCAAAGTGGCCAATAGGAATTTTAAGTAGAGGAACCAGAGGAGGATGGAAGTCCTGGCTGAGCATTCATATCAAAGTTTCTTGTTTGTTTTTCTTTTAACTTCTTAACATCCTCTCAGCTAAACCACAGAGAGATTTTTATCTCTAGTTCACATGAAATAACCAACCACGGGCTCTAAAATTAAAGCAATGAAAACACTCCAGTAATTCTTGATGTTGTTAGATACAATAAATGTCTGAGTGGTGGAGATTTTGCCAACGTGTTTTCCATACTTGTGGGAATGTAGAGGAATGAGAGTCTGTGAAGGAGAAATACCAGAGAGAGGTCTCAAAGTTCTGACTAGGCGTGCCTTGCTGAATCTCTCCCTGTATGTGGTTTCCCTATGGAGAATACACAGCAATGCTACATGGGCAAAGTGTTCCTCAACTTTGGGCATATTTTTTCACACTCTTACAACTTCCCACAAAGAAAAAGACAGGAAATTCCTTGGTTAAGATTGACCCTGGGGCACACAAAATCATCTCTGGTGAGCAGAGAGGATTTTTCCCGTGCACAGAAGAAATTCTTTGGTTCTCTGTGGCTACTGGGGACAGGCAGCATCCCATCATGGAGAGCAGGCAGCTCCCAACTGCTCCTCTAGCAGTGCTCAATGAGCTTGGAGCATCTAGAGGTGACTGGAGAAGGAGGACGGCACCCGTCAGTGTCCCCAGATGGCCTTCAGTCTCAGGAAAACCTGCTGAATTCACTTGGGCAGAGCCTATTGGAATCTTTTCCCCAGTATAAAATGTAAGCAGTGTGGACTAAGTCCCTCAAGGAGAGTGCTTCTTAGTTTCTCTCTCTCCTTCAGTGGAAAGTTTTTCAGCATACAGAGTTTTCAGAACATGTCACCATCAGACATCAGGAAAGAGCCATGGATCCCACTGAATCCGTGAATAGTTACTAGTGAATATTTGGGTGGTTTCCTGTGGAGAGACACAGGCTTAGGCAAAAGAGAGTCAATGCCCAATCAACTGTCTATTTGTGTATACATCATGTTCATACATTTTAAAAAGTTAGAAATTAATGGAAATGAATACTATTAGCTCCTGGGACCCTGTTCATATGAACCTATAGTATTAGTAGCAGCATGCACAAGACCCATACGAGCTCAGCCAGACAAAAACCCAGCACAGAACTGTTGAAATGGGTAACAGAGTCCAACCTTGGCTGAAGAAATATTGGCAGCTGATTGCAGTTCGGTGAGGAAGCGCTGGCCTTCTTTAGGAAAGGGACTCTGGATAGGCTGACTAGAGCTCAGGGGATGAGTTCGCACCAGGAGTGGGCAGGGAGAGTAACTTGGTGCAATGTAGCCTAGCACAAGTGTGTGAACTCCTAGGAGGGTAAGGGCTGCAGGAGGGTGCCAAAGGAGAAGCTGGTATAAAGGCGATTGAATCATTAAAAATGATTGAAAATTTATGTATGAAACACATAAAAATTCAATAAAAAGATAGAAATTACAAGCTACTTTAAAAATAACTAATATCATTTCTCCCAAGAAAATTGGCTAAAAAAATCATTGACTTATCAAAGATAAAAAGAGTTGCAACATGGCCAACTGTTATTAATTTTATTTTTCATGGCCAATGCATTGAATGCTGCTACTTGAGCAGATTCCATACAGACACAGTAAGAAACTATGGGTTTCAGAGCTGGGCATGGTGGTGCACACCTTTAATCCTGGCACTCAGGAGGCAGAGGCAGGCGGATCTTTGTGAGTTCAAGGCCAGCCTGGTCTACAGAGTGAGTTCCAGGACAGCCTGAGCTACAGGGAGACCCTGTCTTGAAAAGACCAAAAAGAAAAAAAAAAAAAAAACAAAAACAACACAGTGATCATCCAAAAAGCAGTGGAGAAATGGTATCTTCTGGAGACGACATCTATGTAGGTCTTAGTTCACTTTCTGTTGCTGTGATAAACACCATAACAAAAAGCAAACTGGGGAAGAAAGGGTTTATTTCAGCATAAAGCTCCCTGCAGGGAGCTGGGCCTTTCTACATCCACTGGCAATCAAGAAAATCCCCCACAGATATGCCATAGGCCAATCTCATGGAGGGAATTCCCTGGCTGAGATTCCCTCTCTCCAGACATGTCTGTGAGTATGTCAAGTGGGCGGATGAAGCTAACCATGACAATAGGTAACACAGGAAGTCAATTGTTAATACAATGCCTGGGACGGCATGTATTCTTTCAGATCCAGAGGAAAGAAGCAGATGTCTCAAAGAATCTGACAGCTCTGCTGGAGTGTGAGTAGAACGCCTACCGAAATCCCAAGACCAGAGCCTAGGGATAAAGGCCTGGTGGACAGAACAGAACTGACTGTAGTCTGGCCGGAAGGAATCACAGAAGTGTTTCGAATGTTCGAATTTGCTATCAATCACTTAAACTTTGCCGTGTCTCACAAAGTGTGATGTCTACCTGGCTATCTGAGGGAAAGGCTCCATCATTTGTGGCGACAAAATGAAGCTGTCTTGGCTCACAGGCCAGTAAAAGTGTGAAAAGGAAACACGGAGGACTGATTAGAAAACCTCGTGTGGAACCATGTCCATGACTCCCGTGCTGATTTGACGGCCAACTCATCAACGTATGCATATGCAGAGTGGGGAATGGACTGGTGGCCATGGTGCTGTGAATGTGAATGTAATAAAACAACCCAAACCAAGATGTGTGGTGTGGAATGGCTGTGGAAATGGACATGGGTGTGAAGCTGAGATAGGGACAAGATGAGACGCGACGGGGAAGGATGGAAATGTGGATGTGTGGGGCATGGGGCAGGAGGGAGATATGATGTGGACGTGGACTTGGACAGGGATGTGGACGGGGACGTGAATGGGGACATGGATGGGAACATGGACTGGGACTTAGATGGGGATGTGGACAGGGACATGGATTGCAATGTGAATGGGGATATGGATGTGGACATGGATGTAGACATGGACATGGATGTGGGTGGGGACATGGATGGGGACATGGATGTGGACATGGCAGGGACATGGATGGGGACATGGATGTAGACATGGACAGGGATGTGGGTGGGGACATGGATGGGGACATGGATGTGGACATGGCAGGGACATGGATGGGGACATGGATGCAGATGTGGACAGGGATGTGGATGGGG
The DNA here is from genome assembly GCA_009823505.1 of Rhizomys pruinosus. Lineage (NCBI taxonomy): Eukaryota > Metazoa > Chordata > Mammalia > Rodentia > Spalacidae > Rhizomys > Rhizomys pruinosus. The sequence goes on along the minus strand of VZQC01011034.1, from coordinate 1,505,424 downwards.
ATGTGGATGGGGACTTAGATGTGGATATGGACAGGGACAGGGACGGGGACAAGGACAGGGATGTGGACAAGGATGGGGACATGGACGTGGATGGGAACGTGGATGGGGATATGGACGGAGACATGGATGGGGACTTAGATGGGGATGTGGACAGGGACATGGATTGCAATGTGAATGGGGATATGGATGTGGACATGGACATGGATGTGGGTGGGGACATGGATGGGGACATGGATGCAGACATGGCAGGGACATAGATGTGGACATGGCATGGATATGGATGGGGACATGGCAGGGACATGGATGGGGACATGGATGTGGACATGGATGATGACATTGACAGGGATGAGGATGGAGATGGGAACATGGATGGGGACAGGGACACGGATGGAGATGCATAGGAATGGAGCAGGTCTGGAGGAAGAGGAAGCAGTAGAAATGGGTGTGGCTGCAGATGCAGGCTGTGGTAGGAATGAGGTGATTCCCTTATCTCCAGATTTAAGGGCTGCACATTCTGGGCCTCCCCAGCCTGGGGTTCACATGGATTCGTGTGCCTTCTCTCCCTGACCTTCAGCATCTGACATTTCTTTGGATTGTTTTAAATACTTTATTGCATTAGAGAGAGAGAGAGAGAGAGAGAGAGAGAGAGAGAGAGAGAGAGAGAGAGTTTACACATGCCATAGTATGAAGGTCAGAGGACAACTGGGAGGACCAGGTGGGTCCTGGGTATTGAACTGAGGTTGTCAGGCTATGAGAAGGTGGCTTCACACACCCCCACCACTGAACCATCTCTCTGGCCCCATGTGTTATAGTATAGGAATTGGATTTCATACAGAGGTTTGTGAATCATTGCAGTTGGAAGCCCTTCTAATCCCCACCCACCTCTAGAGACCATTAAGGAATTGTCACTCTATCTGCATAAAACCCCTTACACCTTCAGGAAGCTTGCCTGATGAAGGAGCACACTGAGATGGAGATATGAGAATGGTTGATTTCACCCTGCATATGCAGTGGGCATGATCCTCACACTCAGGCAGATGATGTGGTAAGAGTAAGTCCTCAGGTGAATCCTATCCTGATTCTTCCACTCATGGGAAGAATATTTTCTTTTCATTCTTTTCAAATGTACAGAGCTTATTGACTTTTTTCAGACAAGAGTTTCTCATGATTTCAGTAAGACACTGCTGTGTGAGAAGACACCACCAACCAATGCCTACCCCATGTCGTTGGTGCTATTCAATGGTCACATATGAACCAGCCTATGTTCCAACTCTGCCAGTGAGGACCTCGGAGGCCAGGGCTAGCCATGCACCAGCCATGCTACACAGGGCCTGGGACCCCATCTCAGGACTGAGAAAGTGCTGCTCCTGCCTCGCTGTCCAGAGTCAGAGCACATTCTTTAGGGATCTTCTGAGACTCCCTTGTGGCTCTCTCGGGAAGCCCATGGTAATTACCCACCACAATTACCACATGCATCTCCACTGTGGTGTGGCTAGAGTAAAAATTCCTCCTCCATGCCTGTCAGAGCAAAGAGCTGAGATTCTCTGAAGATCGATCCGTGGCTGGCAACCCCGAAGTTCTGAATCTCTTCCACATGAGCCTACAAGATTCTCTTCTTTTTTACTGAAAGGCCACATGACAGATTTGGTTAGGCAGCGGAGCTCTTCAAAAGAAGACTCTTCCAGTTCTGTCACTGTGCCAGCGTCTCATGTTCAAGATTCTTCTCATAGAACTGCCCATTATTAATATTATCCTTGTGGAGAATGTCCCAGGGTCGAGAGAGAGAGAGAGAGACAGAGAGAGAGAGAGAGAGAGAGAGAGAGACTGGTGTTCAAAGGCATTCCTGTTCTGCGAGAATAACGGCATGAAGACGCATAGTACTTCTCTCTTAGGAGGCCCACCTTTGGAGCCTCGCTGACAGGGGTGGGTCTCCGGACTGAGTGCTGGTTCAAAGGCCCGCTGGGCAGTGAGAAGCTGAGCTTGGGCCTCTCCTCTCCTTAGAATTGGTGAGCAGAAAAACATTTTTGAAGTGGAATCCCAGGAGAAATGGTGTTTGCCCTGGTGGAAGTGCCAACCAGCCTGTTGAGTCCAGATGGGGCTGCGGCTCCCTAGGTCCTTTCTCCCACTCCCCATGTTTCAGTTAAGGCTCTCCAAAGAATGGGTCTACCAGAAGGTGCATGTGGATGCAGACCCTGTCCCTGGATTCTCCCAGAAATCAACATGTCACTTCCAAGGGGCATATCCTGGGCTGGGGCAGAGCGGCAGAAGGTCCATGTGGCGTCTCCCTCTGGCTCTGTACTAGGCAGTACAGTTTTCTCCTGTGTGGCCATCTTCTGCACCCCTCTTCCAGTGAGGCAGAATGGAGGGGCCTCCCAGAAGTATTTCCTAAGCAGGACAGGCTCAGAACCCAGCAAATGTGTCCACAGGGAGGCAACATGCAGAATGGAGGCCAAGGACACAGAAGCCTGTCAGTGACCTGCAGTAGCCACTAGGCCTGGCACGTGCAGGGCAAAATGATGCAGAGAGCCCAGGGCATAGGACAGGTTAGAAAGGAGGCTGGCTCCTCTGACTGAGCCCAGGGCTGCACTGCTCCTGTCCAAGAGTTCCAAGAGAAAACAGTATGTGGGCAGAGGCCTCAGAGGCTCAAGGGCATTCATTCATAGCAGTAACACTCTGACAGGGCAGCTGGGGCCCAGAGAGGAAGCCCTGGCCTGGGGCATCACAGCTGAACCATTTTGTAGTCCGTCTCTATTTCTTGAACCTCAGATCAAGGAGTCAGCTGAGTTGGAGATCTTCATTGTGCACAATGGTTGGCTGAGTGTCTTAAATAGCTCAGATTAACTTAAATTTCAGATAACCCCATTTTTACTCAACTGTGTCTATAAGTCTATGCCTCTCCCCACAAGTTTTGAAGGAATGTCACTCATTCACCTGATGAGTATGGTCACCCCACTCCCACCCCCAAAAGGGGCACGGGTTTCATACCAGCCACAGGGAGCAAATATTAACCCCATGTGATGGAGGAGTTACCCACACTCAAGGGGGCCTCCCCAGCAGTGAGGTGTGGCCACACTCTCTCAGGACCCTCCTGCACTTTGCTCAAATGATGGTTTATTATTGAACTATTTGTGGAACACTGGGGTGGCCTCCCCTCTGTGTGTCAGTGTGGTATGGTGGTCTCATTTAAGTTGGAAAGGGGGAGGAGGTGCAGCCATGCCAAGTTTAAGAGGATATAAGGAGAGGGATGATAAATTATTACCACATGCTACCACCGAACCCAAAGCAGCAAAGTTTATGATAATGATCAAAGCTACAGTGAAAACCACACGGTGCCATCTCATTGGCTCGCTCTTTCTGATTCAGTGAATCGTTATTATTGGGCACTGGGCTAATCTTGAAAAGATTATGGTAAGCCTGTGGCTCTGGGTCTGAGACGCCTTCCCGCTCTGCAGGCAGAGTAGAGCAGATCCCCCCTCCTCGACCTCTCTGAGAGAGCTTTTGTGAGCAAACGTTGGGCTCATGGTTCCTGCCAGGATGCTTTGGAGTGGGGGAGTTTGGAGCCATTGTCTAATGGTTTGGGGACTGGAACTGGACATGTTCGTCCTGCATGGGAGCAACATGGGTCTCTGTGAGGCAAGCAGGTATAGTCGGCCATGCTCAGAGTCAAGAGGAGGAAGGAGAGGGAGAGGAAGTGTAGGGAGGCTGGCCCGGTGGGCTCATCTCACAACACTGGAATTCAGAAATAACAAGAAATCCTGAATACTGTATAATCTGCAGCTTGCTCCTGTTCAGTTGCACAGCCATCCTGATATTCCCTTCCACCTTCCATATTTTGGTTAATATTTAAAGGAACATTTGCCAAGATGTGAGCATCTCTGAAACCTGCCCTCAGGTGTGTGCCCCTTTCCCTGGATCAGAGTCGCCTCTAAAAGGAAATGCTACAGATGGCAACCAACTGGGGCACCCACAAATGGGCAGTGAGGCGCTCCAGGGAAAGAAAGCAACGAAACCTTCCAGACACCACCTGCTCACAGGTCCATGCAGGGCTGACACTGCGTCCCATCCTTCTCAAGCAGCTGTAACACTGGTACAGGCTGAGCTCAGCCCACAGCAGCCTTGCCGTGCCCCTCTGACAGCTGAGGTCTGCACAGTGCCACCAGTCTCCACAGTCTATGTACCCACCTCTGACTAGGCTGGTGAGATGGAGCATTGGGTATGAAACTCTTTCATGGTCCCCATGGGACAGTTAGCTTCTCCCTGGGCATAGGCTGTCTCAGCTGGCAAAGACAGACCTCCCAGTGAGCTACCTTTCCATCCTTACTCTGACACTGTTGTAGTGGGGGGAATCCATCCCTGTTCTGCTAGATTTCTGAAGCAGGCACAGGTCCCACTGTAACTCCACACTGTCACCTGCAGGGTGAGGGTAGGGTGAGGGTCTGCCTGTTTTACTTGTCGACTTGACACAATGTAGAATTAGATGGAAAGACTGTGTCTCAAGGAAGGATCCTCTAGACCAGCTTGGCCTGTAGGCATGTCTGTGAGGGATGGTCTTGATTACACAAGCTGATGTGAGCACCATGTCTTCTAGGTGAGCTGAAAAGCAAGCATGCGTGAGTTCATTGCTCTGTGCTCTTGACTGTGAATAGAACCGCCTGCTTCGAGTTCCTGCCTTGACTTTCCCAGAGTGAGGAACCATAACCTGGAATTGTGAGCAGAACAAACCTTTCCTCCCTTAAAGTTGCTTCTGTCAGTGTATTTGTCACAGCAACATGAAAGAAATGAGGACAGGACTGCCAGTGTGTCTTGAGGATCTATCCCTGGAACAAGACAGAACAGGCACTAGGCAGAGAGCCACGCCCCCACCCACTCTGCAAGAATCCCCTGGGCAAGTGGTAGGCAGAGCTGTTCTGTATCTGGAGCAAATGGCCAAGCCTTCGTGCCTATCCCCAGCCTCATTGCATCATGAGATGTGACCAGTGGGCACAGGCTTGGTTCTTTAGGCTGACAGTGGGGGACTGCCCAGCTGACCACACAGTCCTGGCTGCTGGGCAGCAGGGCCTCTGGAGAGCATGTAGCATGAATGCCATGTCTGTATTATCCAAAAAAAGGGGAACACACAAGTGTGCGTCATGACTCTCCAGTCACACAGCTAGATGCTGCAGGCTTCAGGATGAGGCAGATCAGCAGAGAGATCTTGATTAAGCCTATACTTCATGATGAATGCTGCCTGGCTTCAACGAGACAGTGACTGTATGACACTTACCCTCACCAATACTGTCAACAAGTGCTACTTACAAGTCATTTTCCTGCTTCCACAGATCAATCCTACTATGCTTGCAGCTGAGCTAAAGCAGGGACTCCCCAGAGAGAGCAGGAGGTTTCTGGTGCCTAGCACAGCCTCTGGACCTGGCCAAGCACCTGCCCTGCTTGGAGGGGAGGGAAGGAGGACGAAGCCGGAGATGAGGCTGGAGGGGGGCTTTGTGGAGACATCTTGAACTTCAAGGACACCCAGGCCACAGAGGGCAAGAGCTGTGCTAGCATCTGTCACATCAACATCACAGCTCCAAGGACATCAACAAGGTACTGCAATGAAGTCACACTCCAGCCTCTTCCAGCATCCACGTCTCCACATCATTTCATCTGGCATTGAACACATCTGCAGGTGGACGCCGTGATCACGGGTAGTCACTTAGAGGAAGTCCTGGAAACCGGTCTCACCTTTCCCAAAGAAGAAAGAGCCAATCCTGGAAACTTCAGACTCTGGGAAGCAGAGACCATCTGCAGGCATCTTCAGACCTGTGAGCAAATGTCCCCCTGGTCAGCCTTCATCTGTTCACCTTGGTGACCATTCTCAAGGGAAGTGTCAAAGGCATCCTGATTCTGAAGGGATATTTGTCTCTCTATATGATGGAGCAGCAAGGGCTGAGCCCTGGAACTGGGGTGTGTGGCAAGCAACTCCCCACCTAGAGCTCAGGTCAGCCCCACTGGGCACTTGAGAGCAAGGAAGAGAGTATGTCAGACCATTCATGTGTGAAGCAAGCAGCCTGGGTTCTGTATTCTGACCCATTGACCTGTTTTCTGCAGGTGGAGTTTTACCAGGTGGTACCTGTCTTCTCCACTTTATAGACCTGAACATAAAGACTTTATGATCTTAAGAACCTGTTCCTGTTCAAGGTGTAGCTATACATGGTAAAGTGGAGAACGATGTCATGACGAGGGTCAAGAATGGGTTAACAAGAGCGAAGTGAAGCAGAACCCAAACCAGGATGCTCAGTAGCTCAGGAGATGAGGGCAGGGCATATCAGTCGATCCTGGGCAAGGAACAATGTATGCTGGGAGAATCTTTAAGATATGGGCTGTAGGGGCTGGAGAGATGGCTCAGTGGTTAAGAGCATCTGCTGCTCCTACAGAAGACCAGAGTTCCATTTCCAGCACCCACATGGTGGCTAATAACTGTCTGTAACTCCAGTTCCAGAGGATCTGATGCCCTCTTCTGACCTCCATGGGCACTGCACAATGCAGGTGTCCTTACACACATGCATATGTGTGTGGCGTTTTGTGCGAGTATGCATGCACATGTGCGTGTGGAAGCCAGAGCTGGGTGTCCAGTGTCTTCCTCGGTCCTTCTACATTTTATATATTAAGGTGGGATCTCTCATTTGAAGCCAGAACTCACCAATTTGGTCCATCTAGCTAGGTAGTTTGCCCTAGCAATCCCCTGTCTGAGTGCTGGGATCACAGGCTGCTTCCATGTCTGCCCAGCCAGCATTTACTTGTTACTAAGCATCTGAACTCTGGTCCTCGCACTCGACATGAGAAGCACTTAACCACTGAGCCATCTCCCCAGATGGGCTGTGATTGAAATAAGTTTCTCTGTGTTGCTGCAGATGCTTGTGGAATTGGGAAGACAATTGGTTTTCTTCATTGTCCATGAATAGAGAATACGCAAGGCAGTTATTACCTTCATTTTACAAGAAACAAAAGTCCACTCAAATTCAGAGATGCTACTGAAATCTTTGTTCCCTCATGAATGATATTGGAATTATTACCCTGTTCAGTTTATCTCTTGACAGTGCTTTTTAAAAAAATTTTTTTATGTGAATGTACTGTCTGCATGTAGGTCGTGCAATGCCTCGGAGGTGAGAAGAGGGTGTCAGATTCCCCTGGAACTGGAGTTAAAGATGGTTCTTAGCCTTCATGTGGGTGCTGGGAATCGAACCCGGGTCTTCTGCAAGAGCAGCCAGCGCTCTTACCCGCTAGGCCATCTTTCCAGCCCCTACAGTGTTTTAAAGATCCTGCTAGACCCACCTGTGTGCTCGCATGAACATGATACAATGGGAGCCCACCAGTCTGGCAAAGTGGATTTCTACCTGGTTGAGCAGCACTGATCAATGAGGTAGTACCTGGCAGACAGGCCCAATGCTCTGCTGGCTGCAAGGCTTTGCACTTGACCTGACCTGGAGCATCATTCCCACCCACTTGAGATATCAGATTCATAGGCCAAGCAACACAGGGAGGAGAGTTCTGCTTTCAGGCTGGATTCCAGCTGAGGGCTCGAAAACAGTGAGCCAGGCTGAGTGACACAAAACCAAATAACATTCAAGCATGGGAAGCTCTGCATTCGGGTTTTAAAAAATCAATTATACAAGCTCAAGATGGGAGGGACTAGGGTTTACAAATGTTTGCATGAAAAAGCGGGAAGGATTAATGACTGCCGTGTGACACGGTGGCAAGAAAGCGGATGGGTTCTCTGGCTGCCTCCAAGCCTCCAGATGGAAGTCTATCTACATTGGAGCAGGATGCTCCCTTCCCGGCAGTGTGTTTTCAGAGGAAAATTAACACCATGGACTGGAATCCAAGGCAGGTAATTGAGCCAACAGAATCCTACAACTTATGTCATTTGAAGAGCAGTTTGTCATGCAGGGCGAGTTAACACCAAGCCAGGGCTTGAGGCAGTAGGTTGTGGAGAAGGTGTCTTTGGATGGAGGATAAAGTGGCAAATACGTCCGATGTCTCGGAGGCTTCGTGGGCAAGTGGGCTGAACTTTTAGAGTGACCAGTGGTATTACAATGTGACTTGGCCTGTTCTAATAGGCAGCAGCTCATTTCCCAGAGAGCGAGGAGCTGGGGACACAGGGAAGGTCTTCCTCCAGGAGCAGTGCCAGGGAGGATCCTGCAGCCAGGAGGGTTGGCCCAGGCTCCAGTTTTCACTTGCTGGGGCAGATGAACCAGCATCCAAGGATGTAGCCCCAAGCTAGAGGTCCCACACCAGCAGCAGCTCCCCCTCTAGGTAGATCTAAGCCCAGTCCCTGGCGAAGTTGAATCTGAACAAGGATACGCTGGCTAACCAGGAGATCTAGAGCCACTCGTGGGAGTACCTAAAGAGCCCAAGTAGCTTCCAAACCAAACCACTGTCCTTCTGTGCATGGAGCTCAGGGACAGCAGGAGGTGTTTTAGGGTCTAAACTTGGTGTTGAAGAAGAGCATAAGGAAAACAACCTGTATCTGTGGTGGAGATACTTTGGAAGCCGCTGTGTGGAGGCAGGGGGATTATTTATGGATAGTGGAGGTGTTTATTTTAGCTTATCTTTTCCTACACCTTATTCGTGAGGATAGAAGTTCAGGCATTTGCCTAATTACAGTTAGGCAAATGCCTGAACTTGAAGACCCGAGGGCCCAGGAATTCATCTTGAGACTTTCCTGTCCCTGTTGATATATCTGAAATTGGGCTCCTCAGTATTCTCTCCATTTATGCTCCTGAAGTTGGTGCAAAGTCTAACAGAAATGATACACAGCAGTGGGAACAGGATTAAGATCTCAGAAAAATTTAAGTTGCCTTATGGTTTTCATCTTCCTGGCGTCACCCAGAACTCTGATGCGATGAGAGCAGTTAACAAGGCTGGGATTCCACCGAGTAGTATCCCAGAGTTAGAGAGACCTGTGTGCCTGCCTGAGATGCATACTTCAAGGTGACAGGAGCTGGATGAAATCAGAAATACCTATGTCATATGTGGCCTTGTCAAGTCCCACTGAGGAGATGTCTGGGGTGTGACACATCTGCTTCCCACTCAAGGGTTTTATGAACCCTAGAGATCCTGAAAGTGGATGAAATCCTGGTCCTGGCCTCAAGAAGCTCCAAGTCCTCTGACAGAACAACCACCATCATGAGATTGAGGTGGGGCTTGCAAGCATAGCACAGACTCATGGGAAGACCCTCCAGAGAAAGATATGGCTGCAGTAAATGTGGACTCGGAATGAACAAGTTCTGGATGAAGGCTGGGCTCCTGGACACAACCACTTGTTGAAAATAGAAGAGATGTTGGACAAAATGAGGAAAGGAGAATGAGGGATAGATTAAGGGGGACTTTGCTCAGAATAGTGCTCTGAGGCAGAGTGGATGAATTCCGGGACCTGGGGAAGATTGAGTAAAAGCACTGTCTGACCTGGAGAGAGTGCTGCGCAGGAAGGAAGCTACTGGAGGCTCATCTCTACCTTCCCGGCTGGTTGGGATGGTGAGGGGTCTGCCAGTCAATGTAATAAATGGACCTGGCTGTCAGCCTTGGCCAGAGAAAGAATCTCCGTGCACAGAATGTTAGGGGTTGAAATGAATTCAATACCCAGAGCCTGTGAATACAGCCTTATGTGGAGGGTGAGTCTTTATGGTGATCAGGTTAACCTGAGGTCATCAGAGCCATCCATTATCCATATGGCAGCTATCCTTATGAAAAGGAGAGGTTTAGATGCAGAGATAGAACTGGGTGTGGGGAGATGACCACGGGAGATGGAAGCAGAGGTCAGGGAAGAACTGGTCATAATTGCCATGGCTTGGCAGACTCAGCCCACAGCCTCAGAACAGTGCGGCTCCCATGGCAGCTGAACCCAAATCACCACTGATTTCTGTTTCCTGAGGGAACTGCTAATGCAGCCCTGGCCACTCCCACACCCACTCCTCTCCTTCATCTCCAGGCAAGAGAGCACCTGCCTCCTGTCCCCAGGTTGACTTCCCTATGTGTGGGGAATCCACTCAGGCAAAGCATGGGCTTCCTGGTTCTCCCAGTGGGAAGACGTCAGTCCCAATTGTGGATTGGATGTGACCCGCTGCTTCAAACTCTTGACATCTTGAATTCCCCACCATGATAGACTGCACCTTGAACCGTGAACTCCAATAAACCATTTCTACCTTAAGTTGCTTTTGTCAGGGAATTTTATCAGCATTAGAAAAGAAATGAAGACAGTCATGTATTTGTTTATTCACATGTCACGTATCACCCAGACCCCTAGTTAGATGACCAAGGACCACATCTGGTGTCAATCACTTGTTGTTTGTAATATTCAGTCTCTTCAACTCTGCATCACCTTGGGTAAGGATAAGGGATGGCTCTGAAATCTGAAGCAGATATGAGAAGCTCAGGATCATCAGCCACCCGGCAGATCTCGAGCTTAGTAACTATTGCCACATTCCCTGCTGGCCAGTTGCTCTCAGTCATGCTCTAGGTGACCATCATTAAAAGGGAGAGCTTCAAGTCTGCACTGGCAGCTTGGATGCTGTCCGGAGAAGCAGCACATGAATTGCACCTCACCTCACTGTCTGGGAAACCGTGCATGTCCTCATAACTAAGACCTGTCATAAGACCATCTAAAGCAGAAGTCCAGCCTGGGCAGGAGAAGTGAAACCCTGAGCATCTGAACCTGGAAACATAGGCCCCTCCTAAAAGCCAAGCACACCATGAGAACTTGGGAGATGCAAGTCCTGGATGTCAGCCCCTTTCCATGGGCTTACTAATTCTGGAGTCTAAACTAAGAACCCCAAGATATATGCTTTGAAGAAAAGAGTGAATGCAATCAACTTCTTGAAGACCCATGGCCAGAGTCAGTAAAGTGTCCACCATATAAACAAATGTGAGGACCTGAGTCCTGTTCTCACACCCACGTCAAGAGCCAGGGCTTATAGCACACGCTTACAGTCTCAGCACAGGGAGCGCAGACACAAGTGGATCCCTGCGGCTCAGTAGCCAGCCAACTTAGCCTCGTCAGTGAGCACCAGCTTCCAGTGAGAGATCATGGCTCAGAAAACAAGATGGGCAGCTCCTGAGAAACAGTACCCAAGGCTGACCTCTGACCTCCACATGTACGTGAATATTCACATACACAAATCCCCATAAATACCAAATGCACAGAGCTCATGGTAGCTAAGTAAACAGTCACAGCTTCCCTAGAAACTTCCACATCTTGTTAAAAGCATTCATTCAGCCAAGAGTATATTAAAGGCCCTGTTGTGTAGACATGACACTGTGTTTACCATGAAAACACGATGGCCTTAGCCTTGCAGGAATACAAAGAAGAACAAACAGTACCAGACACAGAGAAAAGGGCCTGCGTACCCAAACGTGACAGAAACAAGCGGAAACGGGAAGAATGACAAGCTTACCCTCCAGAAACACTTCTGGGGAGGAGAGAGCTTGGCATCAGCCTCCTGGGCGCAGGACTGTGTGGACATCAAGTGTCTGGAAGGGCACGTGGGCACAGAGAAGAGTTCACAGGCAAAGCACTGGAAGCAGAGACGGCTGAGCATTCGAGGATGGGCGGCCAAACTTGCCAGCACAGCACCACAGGCAGCTGTGGAAGATGGGGGCACGGGAGGTAGGAGATTACATGGGGATTAAGGATGTTCTCCTCTGCCCTGGTCAGGAGGTTCGGCTTAATCCCGTTCTCCCTTGGGGGCCATCGAAGATTTTACAGCAGGAGACCAGCATGAACCAATTTTACCCAAACACCAAAGGCAGATATACACATGCCTCTGCGAAAATTCAACCACAGAAACGAAGACAGCCTGGCTCACAGAGGTCGCTGTTGAGGCAGTTTGAAAATTCAAGGTTCTTTTGTGTCACTGTGCCCAGCTGCTTGCCACACAGCTGAGGTCCTTCCCGTCCAAGGCTCCCCCATTTGTGCTTCTAACTCTGACAGTCGCACTTGTTCTTCGAGCTTTGGCCTATTTCCCAGGCCTTTTGCATGGGGCTGGGGGCCCCGTTTTGAATAAAATAAAAATTCCCCATGCTTCTTGCAGATTGGACTTGATTAAATATTCCACTGATAAAGGGTAAGCAAATGTCAGCTTCAATATCATAAAAAGAGAAATGAGAGTTCATACAAGCAGCAAAGCAAACAATCCATTTCATACTTTATTAGAAACATTTGTTGCCACAATGACTACATTACATTAAGCAAGCAGGTGGAAAGGTGTTCTGGGCATGATATCTTCAAATATCTTTATTTTGAAGATCTTACCTCTCTGATGTTTAGACAGATGTTTTATTCCCTCTAGTAGAGTGAGGGCAGGAAATGAGTGATTTCGGCTCCTACGGAAGCCTGTGGGGACCATGGCCTCTTGCCTCTGTACTTCCCAAGCCATGGGAACACATTCAGCCACTTGTTTTACTGCTCCACACAGCAGGACGTGCTCTGGGTCCAGAGAGGCAGACTCACCATGCACTGGTTCTTCCACAATCTGTGGCTCCAATTCTAAAAATGCCTTCCGTAATTTGATAGCCACATGATTTTGATCTAAAATCTACAGGCACAAGACAAAGAAAAGACTGGCTTCTTTCCTCTCCCTACACAATTCTGAAAACCACCGGTGCGTTCGCTGAAGATCTCCTGCCTTTCTCTCATCTGCTGAGTTCTCTCCTGCTCTCAAACAATGTAAACTCAGTGGTCTGACCTAACTCACCTTTATCTTCCCGTAGTTTCTATGACACCTCAGCTGGGTTCCCCCAGTCCTGAAATTAAAAAGTGGCCAGGGAGTTGGAGAGATGGTTCAGCGGTTAAGATCACTGGTTGTTCTTGCAGAAGACTCAGGTTCTAATCCCAGCACCCACGTGGCAGCTAACAACTGTCCATAACTCCAGTTCCAGGGGATCCAATGCTGTCTTCTGGCTTCTGCAGGCACTGCACAACATGGGTGCACCTACATACATACATATAAAATAAAAATAATAAAATTTTTGAAAAAGTGCCCAGGAGTCTGTTGTAATCAGGAAGTTCGACTGAGGAAATGGGTGAGTATGTATTTCCTGAAGCCAAGATCCAGGCTCTTCTCGCCTGTTGGTCAGTGGCTGCTGTAAGCTCCCTGCCACACAGACCTCACCAGAAGGCAACTTGCTTCATCAAAATTGGCACAGCCTCTGAGTGAGGCTGACATTTTGGGGTTGTAACATTCATATACTCTCCTTGCTGCAGTGCTCTGTAGAACACCTCACAGGTCTTGTTCTGTCTGGGGGAATCGCACCACACAAGCGGATCAACCCAAGAGGGACCATCAGTCAGGCCATCCTACAGTTTATCAGCTATGCTTGCCTTCAGTCTATTATTGTCCAAAGGAATGCCTGGAGTAGGGAGGATTCACTGCACCCGCATATCTTATCTCGAAATTGAATTCCTTCCAAATTTTACAAAATAGAATCAAAGGACTCATGTCCTTTCATAGATCACTTATTCCCTTTAACACAGTAAATTCAGATTTTCACCCTAGCACAACTTCCTGTGCATATTAAAATCCCCAGTCCGCATAATTTACAAATTTTTAATTTCTGCTTTTCTTTAGCAAACAAAAGCAAATATATCAGAGATTCTGATTAGAAGACAAAGTGGAGAATTTGGACTCAGCCAAACAGTAAATATTTATTGAACAGTTGCCAAAACGTCTGCAAAGCACCCTGAGAAACAGCGGGGAGGGTATCAAGCAAGGCTCCGACTGGAGAGGTAGGGAAAGTGGCGAGAGCAGAGGCAGGCTACCAAGGGCCTGGACTTCCTGCTTCTCCAGTTCATAAGACCACTCTGCTCACAAGGTCATAAAACCATGTCAGATTGCAGTGAGAATGCTACTAGGCAGACTAGAAACACAGATGAACGCCCACCCACCCTAGAAAAAGCCAGCCAGGCTCTCCACCAAGCATTAACTGAAAGCACATTTTGCTGGGCCACAGAAACTAAGGAAAATACCCACAGTGCCCCAAATGTGAGCTAGGGGCATATGCAGGTAGGAAAGGTGTGGGGGTGGGGCCAGGGGAAAGCCTGTGTTCCAAGGTCAGCACCTAAGACGTGACAAGGTGGGATGGTCACAGGATGGTCTGGGATGCTAAGGTAGGATCCCCAGGCTGACCCTTTCAGATCCAGGCTGAGATGTAGGAACCAGAGTCAAATGGTACCATGGATGCAGGAAAGTTCTGGCTCTTGTAAAAAACTTTTGTGGAGATGAATATATGCAATTGTGGGCCAGAGGGATGGATTTATGGGTAAAGATGGCCAGAGTTCATGGTGAAAAAAATGGATCAACTCCTATAATTTTTTTCTGACCTCCACACATGTATTGTGACGTGTACGCATGTATACACACACACATGCACAAATATGCATACACAATAAATGAATAAATGTAATACATACTCAGACTATCAGAATTTTCAGTAAAAAAGCATTTATTAAATAACTCCAAGTCAGGCTTTCCATACATACAAGTCACCACGCAGAAGAGTCACCAGATCTTAACAATGGCCATCATACATATGAAGATATGGATTTTACAGATGACAACACAAACTCTTGATAATAAGCCAAAAACAAAAACAGGACTAAAGTGCCTATGGTTTAGAAATAAAATCAATTACTTCTAATTGCTTTCTTATCAAAAAAGAAATAACAATACAAATCTTTAAAATTTATAGTAAAATTGTTGCTTATGAAGCATATGCGATGGAGAAGCAGATGGAGATCTGCAGGTCTCACTCTCATGGGAGAGAAAGAAATGCTGCGAGCACCTGAACCGTCCCAGAGAGGGGAAGGAGAAGAAATCCAGGACTGCCAAAGGCAGTTCTTTGCACATCAAACAAGAGACAAATCTCTATAAATATTTTTCAAGGAAAAAGTGAGCTAAAAAAAAACAAAATTAGAAATAAGATAAAGCAAAGTGTAGATTCCCCCTAAAGTTTTAAAGTCACTTGCTTTTAAAGATTTATTTTTATATTTGTGTATGTGTGTGTACCTGGGTGCATGTGCAGGCAGGTGCCCATGGAGGCAAGAAGAGGGTATCATATGTCCTAGAACTGGGGTTACAGGCAGCTGTGAGCTGCCCAGAGTGCTGGGAACTGAATTCCAGTCCTCTACAAAGTGGGAGACCCTCTCAACTGCCAAGCCATTTCTCCGGCACCTTAAACTTAGCTTTAAAAAATCCCACAATGTTGTCTTTCTTTACTGCTGCATAGAATTCCATTGTGTACATGTACCACATTTTCTCTATCCACTCGTCAGTTGAGGGGCATTTGGGTTGATTCCAGTTTTTTGCTATTGTGAACAGAGTGGCAATAAATATAGCTGTGCATGTATCTCTGCAGTAAGATGAGTCTTGTGGGTATATACCCAGGAGTGGTATGGCTGGGTCAAATGGCAGGATCATTTCGAGTCTTCTAAGGGTTCTCCACACTGTTTTCTACAGTGGCTGCACAAGTTTACATTCCCACCAGCAATGGATGAGTGTTCCCCTTTCCCCACACCCTCTCCAGCACTTGGCATCATTTGTTTTCTTGATCCTAGCCAGTCTTAGTGGAGTAAGGTGGTATCTTAAGGTGGTTTTAATTTGCATTTCCTTAATTATTAGTGATTTTGAACACTTCTTAAGGTGTTTCTCAGCCATCTCTAATTCCTCCTCTGTGAAGTCTCTGTTCAGATCTTTGCTCCATCTTCTGAGTGATTCATTTGTTTTCTTTCTTCTTTGTTTTTTGAGTAGCTTGTATACTCTGGACAAATTATCACCTATTGTTAAAAAAAATGAAAACAAAACAAAACAAAAAAGCAGAGAAAGATGCAGAAAACTTACGGCAGAATGCACGATCTGCGATGGGTAGGGGTGGGGTGCGGGGGAAGGGAAGGGGATATATGCCTGAACTGAATTGGAAAATGATGTATGAAATACACAAAGCATCAATAAAAATAAATTAAAAAAAATAAATAAATAAAAAATAAAAAATCCCACAAACAACTTCATGCTACTATACTTAAACACATAAACAAAATGGGAACGTTTCTAACAGAAGAAGTCCAAAATCAAAAGTGACTGCATGGAGAGATGGCCTAGACGTTAAGAGTGCCGACCGCTCTTACAGAGGACCCGGGTTCGATCCCCAGCACCAATATGGCGGCCGAGAACCGTCTGAAACTCCAATTCCAGGAGAACTCCAGTTCCAGGGGATTCCGACACCCTCTTTTGACCTCTGCAGCATTGCACGACACGGGTGCACACACCTGCATGCAGACAGTACATTCATACACATACCGAAATAAATAATTTTTTTTTAAAAAAAAGGTCTTAAAAGTGACTGCACAATCAATAAAAAGAGTCAAAGTTTTTTGGTACTCTAAATATCAAGCTAGTGTTTAAAAATATTTTTAATATTTTAATATCTTTATTTTATGCATATATTTCCTGCATGTGAAAGTGTATATGTGTCATGCAATGCCTGTGGAGGTCAGAAGAGGGCATCATATTTCCATGGAAGTGGAGTTACAGATGGTTGTTAGCTGCCATGTGGGTGCTAGGAATCGAACCCAGATCCTCTACAAGAGCCATCAGTGCTCTTAACTGCTGAGCCATCTCTCTAGCCCCTTAAAATATTTTTCAAAAACAATCCCAGATGATTTTCTAGGATGTTCCACTAAATTTCCAATATAAAATTTGTCAGCATATTCCCCTTCTTCCTGCCCATGGCAACCAATCTCAATTCTGTCTCTATGAAAGAGGCATCATGCAGTGTCTGTCCTTCTGTGACTGTCTTGTTTTACTTAGCCCCTCAGTCACTGTAGCGGGGATCAGAATTTCCTTCCTTTCTCAGGCTGAAAATGTGTCATTGCATGTATGCAACACATTTGTTTATCCGTGAATCCATCCAGAATACTTGGAATGCTTCTTTTGTGAATAGTGTTGGCCATGGATGTGAATGTACAAATATACATTTGAGATTCTGATTTCAATATTTATGACTATTTAATTATTTATATGAAATTGAAGGTGGAACTGCTGACTCATGCAATAATTTTAACATTTTGAGAAATCATCATATTGTTTTCCATACAGGCTGAATATTTTTTATTTTCTTCTTTTAATATAGAGTTGAAACTTCTCTCAAAAGCTTCATAACTGTTCTAGTTCCTTCCTAATGCTGTGATAAATCACTGACCAAACCCAACCTGGGGAGAAAAAGGTTTATTTCACCTTACCTCTTACAGTTCATCATGGAGGGGAGTCGAGGCAGGAGTCCAGAGCAGGAACCTGGAGGCAGGAGCTGAAGCACAGTTCATGGAGAAATACTGCTTGCTCCTCTGCCTGTGCTCAGCCTGCTTTCTTATACATCACAGAACCACCTGCCCAGGGTGGCACAGCCCAGTGTGGTCTGTGTCCTCCCACATCACTCAACAATCAAAGAAAATGCTTCACAGACACACACGCAAGTCTGTCTGATAAATGAAATTCTCCGAAGGAGGTTTCCTCTTCCCAGGTATGTCAAGTTGATGACTGAAGTTAGTCCATCACAAAGACCACCATCATGACCACTGCCATCTGAGCCACTGTCACCATCACACCTGTCATTACTACCACTACCACCACCACCACCACCACCATGAGCATTACCACCACCACTACCATTATTACCATCACTACCACCACCGTCATTGTCACCACCACCATCATCACCATCATCAACATCACCATCACAACCACTCTCATCATCACCACCACCACCATCATAGTCATTGTCACCACCACCACCACCACCACCATCACCATCACCATCACAAACACTATCATCATCACCACTATCACCACCACCACCATTTTCACCACTACCATTACCATCAACATCACTACATCCCCACCACCACCATGCAGCCACTACCATCATTATAAATGCCATTATCATCATTACCACCATTAGTACCACTACCATCATCATCACCATCATCATCACCACCATCCTTACTGCTACCACCACCACCACCATTATCATCAGCAGCATTTCTGTCATTATCATCATCTCCATCACCATCAGCAACACCATCATCACCGCCATTACTATCACAAAAGAAAACAATTCACATAATTTCAAGTTACCATTTTCTTAAATTCAACCTTGCCTATTTTACCTAGGTACTGGAAATTTTTCATTGTTTTTAGAATAGCAAGCTTTATTGAAAAGTCAATTTTCTATGGATATGCTGTATCATCAATCATCTTCAAACAGGTTGTGTAGAAAAGAAATAGAACATTTTATATGATGAAAACATAGTACAATCCAGCAGTAATCCTCCACAGCTTGCCTACTAACGAGATAGTCAGAGGTGAAAATATTTACAAAAATCAGAGATTGTCATGAAAAAGGGGTCCTAAGATTGGCAAACTCTAAAAATCTTGGGTTTATACTTAATATACTTGCTATCCAAAAAAGTCCAAATGAATATGTACAAAACAAATGAAATTACAGTGAAGGAAAGAAAAGAACAAGTTGAACAGAAATAAAATGTACAGTTGTGGAAGAACTGAGAATTCAAAAGCAAAAAAATCCTTTTAATTCTATTCCTACTTTCCTTGTAATAACAACTTCAAACAATGCCTTTGGACTCTGTCCCAAGCTTCACAGAACCTATGATATGCAAGTGTGTGAAGGGAGGAGTGGTTATGAACACACGTCTCTGCTCCTTGCTGTAACATGTGCTGTTCGTTGCTGTTTATCAGGCTCCACAGAATGTTGACACTCATTCCTTCTAATTCTCCAGGTAGCTTCACAAAGAAACATAGAGATGAGAAAACCAAGGCTCCAAGAAGCTACATAGACTATGCAAAGGGCCCATTTAACAAGGAGAGTGGATGGTCAGCCTGCTATGGCTCATTTTGGCTTTTACTTGACTCCCTTTGCCAGCTATTGCTCCAGAGAAAGTTTAGAGACACAAACAAACTTTCTTGGTCTCAATAAAGTGAGAATGCACTTATTTTGCTTTGATACCAGTTTGGCTGCATATAAAATTCTAGTATTGAGGGCTGGAGAGATGGTTGAGTGGTTAAGAACACTTGCAGATCTTCCAGAGAACCCAGGTTTGAATTCTAGCACCCACACAGCAGCTAACAACTATTCATATAACTCCAGTTCCAAGGGATCCAACACCCTCTTTTGGCCTCTGCAGGCATTGCATGCAGGTAGTGCACTTACATACAGGCAGGCAAAACACTCGGGCATATAAAAATTTTAAAATAGTCGGGCATGGTGGCACACACCTTTAATCTTAGTACTTGGGAGGCAGAGGCAGGCAGATCTCTGTGGGTTCAAGGCCACCCTGGTCTACAGAGTGGGTTTCAGGACAGCTGGAACTACAGGGAGACCTTATCTCAAAAAGACTAATTTTTTTTTAATTTTATTTATTTTTTTATGTGTATGAATGAATGTAGGTTTGTGTACTCGTGTTGTGCAGTGCCTCAGAGGTCAGAAAAGGGTGTTGGATTCCCCTGGAACTGGAGTTAAAGATGGTTCTCAGCCGCTATGTGGGTGCTGGGGACTGAACCCAGGTCCTCTGCAAGAGCAGTTGGCACTCTTAACCACAAGGCCATCTCTCCAGCCCCCCTCAATTTTTTTTAAAAGAACAAATATACTTAAACTTCTAGCACCAAAACCCTCCCTCAGAACTCTGGGAATTTTGCTCCTCTTTGTCCTACTTCTTAGTTTTGCTTCTGAGTAGATTTCATAAATATGAATCTTTGGGGGCTGGAGAGATGGCCTAGCGGTTAAGAGCACCGACCGCTCTTACAGAGGATCCGGGTTCGATCCCCAGCACCCACATGGCGGCCGAGAACCGTCTGAAACTCCAATTCCAGGAGAACTCCAGTTCCAGGGAATCCGACACCCTCTTCTGACCTCCGCGGCATTGCATGACACGGGTGCACAAACTTGCATGCAGACAGTACATTCATACACATACAGAAATAAATAAAATTAATAAAAAAAATATGAATCTTTGATTCTTATTTTCCTTTTCCACAAATCTTATAATTCCTTTATCCTCAGGGCTCAGAAATAAACCAGGAAGAAGACAAGACACCACCTTTGCACACTCCTGCATCTTGCTCAAGTCACTTCATCAGAAGACTCAGATATCATTTCAACCCTGGAAATATCTTCTCATTGTTATCTGTTAAGGATCCCTCTGTTTCCATCAATCTTAATTTTTGGAGGCGTGGGTAGGCAGCCCTCCTGGAACACTGCACCTCCCACCTTCACAGTACGCAGCCCTAGCTAAGGGGAAGACTTCCGGTCAGCTCAGCTCTGCAGCAGTGACTCCTGAGCTCCTTCTCCAGCCTGCACATAGTCCTTTAAGAGCTCCTCCTGTACATGCTTTGGACTAAGGCTGCCCTTCTTTCAGTATTCTCTTCCCTCTGCCTTGGAGGTTCCACTACCCTTGGTGGATCTATTTTTTTATAATGCTGTCATTCCATAAAACTCATGGCTGTCTGTGAGCAGTAGGGAATACTTTCTCAGTCCAGCATGTCGCCCCAGAGCTCCAGAGTGTAGCCCCAGAGTCTATCATGTGGTCCTGAACTCCATCATGGGGCTCAGAACTTTTTCCATGCTCTTTCACTCTTGACAAAATTCCTGGAAAAAAGGACCTGTGCTTGATAAGTACCACTGTGAGTAGTTCTTTGTTTCCCTGCTGAAAACCTGTTGAAATGTAACATTCCAGTTAGATAATGTAGTGCTACTTGGTAATTGACTATCACCACCACCACCATCACCACTACCATTATCACCATTGCCATCATATTCAACATCATCAACACCACATCACTCTCATCATCGACACCATTAGCATCACTGGCATCAATTAGCACCATCTTCACAGTCATCATCACTATCCTTACCACACCATCACCATTACCATCATCACCACCATCACCACTACCATCGCCATCATCATCCCATCTATCACCATCATCACCACCATCACCACCATCATCACCACCACCACCACCATCATCACCACCACCGCCACCATCACCACCACCAACAACAACATCATCACCACCCCACCAACATCACCACCACCAACAACAACATCACCACCACCACTACCATCACCACTACCATCACCACCACCATCACCACCATCATCACCACCACCACCAGGACAGACCACACCATCACTGCCCCACCCAGCTGCCATCACCATCCCATCACCACCCACCCACCACCACCATCACCACCACCATCACAACCACCACCAATCACACCCTCACCACACCATCACCACCATCATCATCCCCCCCCCCACCACCACACATCATCATCACCCACCATCACCACACCATCACCACACCACAACATCATCACCAACACCATAACATCACCACTTCATCACCACCCAACCCAACCACCATCATCACACTCACCACCATCACCACCACATCACTGCCAACACACCACCACCACCACCATCATCACCACCACACCACACCACCACCTCCCCCAACCATCACCCCACCCATCACCACCACTACCATCACAACACCATCACCACCATCATGCACAACATCACCAACTCACCACTTACCCACCATCACCACCACCTTCATCACCACCATCACCTCACCACCACCACCACTACCATCACCACCACCCTCACCACCACTACCATCACAACACCACACCACCATCATCACCACCACCACCACTCACACATCACACCACCATCATCACCCACCACACCATCAACCACCACCACCAATACCACATCACCACATCTATCCCACCACCACACACACCACCACTACCATCATCCCCAACCACATCACCACCCACCCACCACCACCAATACCATTATCTCCACAACCACCACCACCCAACCTCATCACCACCATCACCACCATCATCATACCATCATCATTATCACTATATCATAATCACCACCCACCACCATCACCACCACCATCACCACCACCACCATCACCACCACCATCACCATCCACCACCATACCACCACCACACCATCACCATCATCACCACCATCACCACCACACCACCACCACCATACCACCAACCACCCACCATCATGCACTACCATCACCACCACCATCCACCACCACATCACCCACCACCACCACCACCATCATCACCACCACCATCGCCACCATCACCACCACCACCACCACCATCACCAACAATCGTAGTTATGACCATCAGTCACACTCTATGACAGAAGAAAACATTCTGCATCATTTCAGGTCACTGGTGGCCACTGTTTCATAGAGCAATGAGATTTGATCATCTTCCTGCTCCTCTACTTGCAAATCTCCACAGCACAGGATGACTCCCAGGAAGCATTTGGATCAGTGATGCAAAATAGAGATACAGTTACAGAAATGAGAGTTTTTAATTGGCCTTTAAAAAAATTTATTTTCTTTATTTTTTATGTGTATGAATGTACTGTCTGCATGTAGGTTTGTGCACCTGTGTCCTGCAATGCCGTGGAGGTCAGAAGAGGGTGTCAGATTCCCCTGGAACTGGAGTTAAAGACGGTTCTCAGCCGCCATGTGGGTGCAGGGGATTGAACCTGTGTCCTCTGCAAGAGCAGTTGGTTCTCTTAACCACTAGGCCATCTCTCCAGCCCAGCAATGAGTTTTTGATTTTCAACACATTTTTATTTCCTGGAACCTTTTGTAGAGTTTCTGTGAAAGGCTATGATTTCAACTTCATGCCATTCCATCTTGTTCCCGATTCCCTAGGAATGTGTGTGAGATCCAGGAAGTTAATTTTACCATGATCCCATTTATCATTGATTCTACCCAGCTTATCAAACATTAGAAAGAGAGCTACAGACATACAAGCTGCAGTGGTAAGACAAAAAAACACATAACAATAAGGACACTCTACAGTGATGAATATTCCCTTCCTCCCATCTTTATAGAGTAGAGAAGCCAGCCTCAGGAAGGTAGAGAGAAAAGATGCTGCTCCCCAGAAATGTTTGGGACTCAATTTGTATTGCTTTTCCAGACTTCTGGTGGCAAAGATCTCATAAGATATATTTAGTAAATGGTGGACATGTTCATTTCTTTCCTCATCTCCACCAAATATCTGATAAGAAGCCATTTAAGGGAAGAGAGGTTTATCAGGCTCTCAGGAAAGAATTGTAGTGGTAAACTGTTCTCTGACATCAGGAGTGTGTGGCAGCTGCCTGCTCACATCTTAGCTGACCAGAAAGGAAAAGAGAGAGGGAGAAGAGAGAGAGAGAGAGAGAGAGAGAGAGAGAGAGAGAGAGGCAGTACAAGGCTATCAATCTCAGTCCCCAGAGACCCATTTCTCCCAGTAAGTCTTCACCTCTTAAAGGTTCCACAACTTCCCAAAACAGCATCACCAGCTAGGGACCACATGTTCGAATACAGGAGACTATAGGGGGTATTTCACATTCAGCCTCTGACAACCTCTCACAGTGGGTAAATGTAGAAACAGGAGTTGGAGAGTTCCAGGAAGAGCCTGTAAGGCAGGGGGTGATTTACTATCACACTGTTTACTCTTGAGGATGTTGGAACTGCGAGGCTTTTCCAACTCATCTTCCTTGTTGGCTCACACTCTGGAAGAGGGCAATACTTGGCCACAAACCACACGACATGGTTCAGGCTCCACTTCTGATCCACACTGCTCAGATTCTGATAGTATGTTAAGCAATTTCCCCTGCTGCAGGGTTATGCCTGGGGATACTCTCAGAGAGCTTCTGTTTCCTATTTCACAACTCTCTCCAGCACCCACATACCACTGAGGATCTGTGTGTAAATTTCACATGGCCCAAAGTTTGGGTTGGAAGAGCACCTCAGTCTTAGCTGCTGCCCAGAATCTGTGTGCATGCCTTCTCTCGGTATCAGCTTTTCTCATGAGACCTTGCTGAATTCCAGGCCAGACAGAAGCCCAACACAGGCAGACCACAGCACACACAACATAGAAATATCAAGATGCAAACATTGACCCTTTAGAGCCTTGAAAGTGGCTTGGAAGGCCATGAAAAGGCTCATGCCTTCCACAGGGCTCAAACTTAGCTTTCTTTATCACCTGTATACCATGGGCTGTAGTAAGACTCAGAGAAGACTCTGAACTTGGGGTAGGTGGAAAAGGAGCTGGAGAGCCAGAGACTGTCTGAAGAGCTTGCCCTGGGCAGAAGTAGCCATTCCCGATAGCTGCTGTAACAGCAGAGGCCGAGGCTAGTCCTGTACCTGCACAAACGTATTCTCATAGAGCTGCCCGAGGGACAGAGTCTGCAGGGATGGGTTCTTCTCCAGAGTTTCACACAGAATCAACTCCTTCCTCTTTTCCAGCTTCTCTAGGATCCTAGCATCTATTGGCAGGTGATTGTTGCTGGCCTCACAGAAAGCATTTGCTCCTTTGTCCCCCTCTTCCATAACCCTGACAACCCAGGCAATCTCACACCCAGATTCTGAACTGAGTCCAAGGTGCACAGTCCTTTACTTGAAGGAAGGTGACAAAGTCGCAGGTGTACTGGCCCACCACAGCCTTCCCAGAACCAAGGAAGGCTGGCTTCCAGCACATCCTGGAGTCACTTCCCTATTAGGAAGAGCTCTGCAGCTCCCTCTTCCTCCTGACCCTCGTCTCTCCCTCTCCTAATCTCTCTACCACTCCCTTTATCTCTTTCTCTCTTCCTTTCTCTTTCTCCCACTTTTTCTATCCCTTTGCCCCAGCCTCTTCATTAAAGAGCTTTTTCACTGTTGAATGGAGGCAGCACAGGCTGGACCAAGTGGGAAATACTTCCATAGCGTCACCCAAGCCAGGCTCTGCGTGCTGGACTGGCAGGTCACTAAGATACCTTTGTCATGATGATGCACAGCTAATGAGTGACAGTAGCAAAGGCTCTTGTGGCCAGGGGAGGCCAAATCCTGGCTCTTTCAGGAAAGCAGGCCCTGGTCTCCTTGTGGACTCCTGGCCGGAAAGAGGTGCACACAGCTCCCTCTCCTGTCACCCAGCATGGCGGCCGTGCCAAGTGCAGAAGGTCCTGTCCATCGCTGCTTTCTCCCCACAAACGCTGTTTTTCTTCACCTGCAGTGGGTGCTTCATGGAAGTGGAGCAGAAAGGGCTTCTGCAGTGACTGCACAATGTACCTTCTTGGGCATGCAATGAATCCTTCACCTTCTACTCAGGGCATGCCTTTCTTCTAATACTTCTTTAAAAGGACATTCAAGGGGCTGCAGAGCTGGCTCAACAGTTAAGAACACTGGTGGCTTTTCCATAGGACCTGGATTCAATCCCAGCATCCACATGGGCAACTAACAACTGTCTTGTAACTCCAGTTCCAGGGGATAGACTCCCTCTTCTGGCTTCCACAGACATTGCATGCATGTTGTACATTATTTACATGCAGGCAAAACACTCACACACATAATATAAAATTAAATAAATGAAACTTAAATGACATCCAAAGCATTAAAAAATAATGCCTGTCATGGTGGCATACATCTTTAATCCCAGCACGAGGGAAGAAGAGGCAGGTAGATCTGGTGAGATTGAGGTCAACCTGGTTTACATAGTGATTTCAGGGAAGGGGGGTTGGGGCTAGGAAGCATTAAAAGTATTAAAAAATAAATGCAGACATGGAGAAGCTTGCCATTGACAGAGCCCGCCCCACGCAGGTGGTGTACAAGCTTGCCTACTAAGCAGTAATTCAGGAACAGTCCCGTTCTTCATCAACCAACCCTGTCTCAGGAGTCACAGGCCTCACTTCTCAAAGTCCCAAGTGAGTGTAGCAGTGGCCACTTACCAACAACAGTGGGAGAGTCAGATACCAGCAGATACTATGGGGGGGGGTCTGTGGAGGAGCCGCAGACCCCTAATTCTCCTTCCCTTGGTTTGACCTTCCCTGCTGGCTTTGAAGTTTCACACTGCGTGCTCAACTTCCCTGGCCAAACCCTGGACTGCAAGGCGAGGAAGCCCACGGAGCTCCCTCAATCTCTCTCTCTCTCTCTCTCTCTCTCTCTCTCTCTCTCTCTCTCTTTCTCTCTCTCCCCCTCACCAATTGGTTTTAAATGAAAAATTAAAAAGACATCACGGGCTAGGTGGCCTGTGGCGTCAATGGCTCAGGCAGCTAGGGAGCCGAAATGTGTCTTTGAATCCAGAATGGGGCCATCCCGGGAACTCAGCCCCACTGTGACTTCTATTGCTTTGCCTGAGTCCTAATGCAACTCCTAGAGCTGGATTACGAAATGATTTGTGGTAATGGGAGGGAAGGAAAGGGCTATTTGACTTCAGGAAACAGAGCTGCAAGTTGGGAATGATGTATGACAGGAGACATCACGGCCAAGGCAGCATCGATACGGGAGGTACAACAGGCTGGCCCCGCTGTGCCAAGCAGCCTCCCTGTAAGCAGAGACACAGACGTGGGCTCCGGCAGCAGCAACCGTCCAGAAAACCACGCAAGCCCCTCAGCTGCAGATAAAATATAACCAGCTAACAGGCGTGCTGTTAATTAGCCTGAGTGAGAGGGAGAGAGATAGATCTGCATGCATACCAGCATCCCCCCGCCCCAGTCTTCCAATCCATTTGCCTTCAAAGAGGCCCAAAGAAGCCCAGCCATCTTCTTTATGAATGCTAAAATTCAGTGGGCTATTACATTCTGAAAGGAGAAGGCTTTCAGGCTTAAAAACAGAGCTTAGCTGTTTCTTCTTTCACTACAGCTGGGAAAGAAAGGATTGTTGGGAGACAGCGTCTTTAGCGGGAGCAGGTTGGTAAAACTGATTTTAAAGATTTCTTTTTGAAAAACACTTTAAATATGGGTTGTTGAGACTATTTGGTTTTGTTTCTCTGTTTTCAGAAAACGCTTACACTCTGACCCCAGATACTTAAGGGCTGTGTCTATGCTTGGTCTTTCTTCTGCCCGCGTCCCCCATCCCCTGCCCTTCTGAGCCCTGTAGATCCAGACTCTCAGCGTTCCCTGGACACAGCTCCTCACACTGTAGCTCCCACAGTTACAGACTTATTATTTTCACCCCAAGATGGAAAACAAGCTCTGGGCCACAGCCCAGTTTAGTTCCAGGATTGAGGCGGCCGCTGTGCCACGCACACTATATCATAATGATTTAAAACAGCGAAACGGTGCCAAATAATAAGCAGATGAAACTCCGACCCCAACAGTCTGACAATGAGATGAAATTAGCCGTTTATAGATTCTAGTGAGAGAGAAGAGAAGACTGGGATGTTTTATAGTGGAGTTAAAAAAAAAATCACTGAATGAGTCCTTCATGTTGAATATTTCCTGTTGTCAGAACCCGGGTGGATGACACAAACGTCATAAATCCAGTTGAGGAGTGTTAAAATCACTTTAGTCTGCCTTCTTGGTAGAATTCAATAAAGTTGGATGGAGGACTTCTGTGTACACAGCCTGGGCCCGCAGCCTACAGGTATTCTGTGGCGTGTCCCTCTGCTGCTACCTTTGATTCTTAAATAATTGGTTGCTTCTGAAAGCTTGCTTTAGGTCATCTGCCATATCACAGGGATCAGCTCTCTGTGCATCCTCCATATATCAGCCCTTTCGAACTCACATCTGTGTGCTAGCTGCTCGCCATCAGCATCTGTCCTGTGCCATTCGATATGTTCACGGGAGCATTTTAATTTTAACGGAAACAAAAATGGGACTCCAAGGCCCTTTTCCTTCTCTGGCAAGTGTCAAGCGCTGCTCCTCATCTGTATCACTGACCGTACCACGTGACTCGGCAATTATTTCCTAAATGACAAGCAGGGCGTGTCCTGCTAATAAAAGTCATGGCCTGATTTTGAAAGCAGTGGTCCAAAAGGAGGGCAGGAAAACCCTCCCTGGCTGTGCATCGCTGTGCTTGCGATGATGAGGGTTTGTGTTTGTTCATTGAAAAAATAAAGCAAGAATCTTCTTCTCCTGTTTACCTGCCAGCACATTCAGTGAGAACCTTGGAACTCCTAGAGGAGTTGTAAGGCTGGCATGCAGGTTCTGGAGAGGGGGTGAGGTACTGTGATGATTTTCAGAAGCTCTTGGCCTTCCTTCTGGAGGGTACTGGGGGACGGACAGTCCCTCTCTACACCCTCCCTCCAGTTCCATTCCCAGCTGTTTTTATGGGAAACTTGTGTTTCTCCTTGGGAAGGTGCATGCAAACAGGTTGACAGATCCCCTTGCCCCATGGCATCCCTAGGACACCAGGACACAGTATTTCATTTTCCCTCTATTTAGCAAGCGCCTTGTTCCACTTAACTTAGTCATTTTTATTGTTGTTGTTGCTTTAACAAGCATAGAGAACTTGGGGGAAGAAAGGCACAGGGAAGCTGAGCCACCCCCTCCCCTATTTCTTGTTCAGACCTGCTGGACTGTAACAACACAAGCTACTGAGCCCAGGGCAAAATTGGGGTGGAAGAACGCAGTGCCTTCACTTGACAAACAGAAACAAACACCTTTCCAGGAGGTTCTACATAATCACCAAACAAACAGAGGAGAAGGTATTTTTGATGTAAATTCCTAACAGCTGTGACCTGGTCTCATCTTGAGGAAATAACACCATTTCTTAACGACGCCTCGCACTGGGACCTCTGCTGCATCGCAGTTTCCGTTCTTGTTTACTAAAAAGCCAAGATTTGGGCTTCTGTGTCACACCTAAGCATATAGGCTGGCCTGCAAGCACGACGCGTCCTATTCCCGGTTCTGCAGGGCTGGCGAGCACAGCTGTGCTCTCCAAGGACGTACCTGGGTGTGTGCTGTGAAAAAAGCCATTTCACGGTGCCAGGGATTCGCACACCAGTGCCACTTGGACTGGCAGAGACTGAGAACTTTGTGCAATGGTGGCGGGGTGGGTGAAAATGAATGAGATATGAAAATGTCTGAAGCAATAAATTAACACACAGCAGGGGGGTGATCGCTTAATCCTGTCCTGCTCCAACTCTCTACCTGACACCCATGATTGTTGTAGGAGGTGGAACTCTAGCACGGTAGTGGAGCGAAAATGAACGTTCCCCAAAGAATCTGAGCTCCACAATAGGTATGTAATGTGATTCTGAGAAGGACCCCATACAGCTTTGATGGAGCTTATGTGTTGAATTGCCGGTAACCTGTGAGGGGCTTCTTTCTCCTCTTGCTTTTATTTAATGCAAAAGGAATGCCTCTGACATTTAGAGGGGAAAAAAAACTATTGAAAATTCAGGTACCCAATGAAGCTTTATCAGTATATTTTGTAATATAAAAAAATAATTCTGAAGGTGTCTCTTTTTCTCTCTGAATGCCATTTGACAAAGGCAATGGTACAAACAAAAGAGAAAATCCTGTAAACATTTTGCATGTTTCTTTTTTTTTCCACTAGGTACTTACTCCTTCTAGAAAGTCCTTAATTTGCTTTCATTCTT
Organism: Rhizomys pruinosus; assembly: GCA_009823505.1. Taxonomy (NCBI): domain Eukaryota; kingdom Metazoa; phylum Chordata; class Mammalia; order Rodentia; family Spalacidae; genus Rhizomys; species Rhizomys pruinosus. The sequence continues at coordinate 1,475,985 of VZQC01011034.1, read as the reverse complement.
TAAAACATAAATGACCAAAGCCCAAATTGTTTTCCTTGAGTGGACATTTGTGAAAGATATTTAGAATGTGTGCCCCAGCCGGATGAATCTCAAACCAGGCTCACATTCAAATGGCTCTGAATACCACCTCCCTTCTTAGAACCGTTTCCTCCGGAACCTTCTAAGCTCAAGTACTTGAGAGGTAAGATTCTAAAGTGCTTGTTGCTATTAGTTGAAATCGACCAATTATTCCTGGAGTCACCCAGTGCACAAGCCCAGACCTTCCACACTTTGAAAGGAAAAGCTAATTTGAAGAATCACATTTCTTTCCCCCCTACGGTTGACAACAATACATTTTTTATAGACACTCTGCTTTTATTGTTTGTGAAGAATTTCCAGGCTCAACCATGAATCTTTACTTTGATTTTCCTTTTTAAGCATACACATTAGTTCTTTAAAATAAATATTGTACAGCTTTAACTAAAATAAATGCATATCATTGTCAATGAGATGGTACACTGTTCTGTGTCAGACTTTAATTTTCTGTCTCAAAAATCTACATAAACATATTTATATTGAGTGTGCTGCTTCTGGGAATGTTTGTGGGTTAAGGAGAATCACAGGGTGCTAATAATTTATGTCTTCTCTTGTTTTAAGAGCCTCAATGTATGAATTTCTATGACCTTTTTTTATTCACTCAGATTATCTAATAATATGAAACATTGTTTACTGCTTTTGCCCCCTCCCAATTTTTAAATGCTTATTGTAGCAATTGTAACTCAGCTAGTTGAAACTCAGATAATTAAACACACAGATAGACTTATTTCTGCATTTCTTCTTTGGAGACTAGAATTTTAGCACAGCTAAAGCTATGCAAATTGGATTCAGTTGTCTGTAGATTCGCTGCATATTAAGACCACTGGCTCTCAAGTCACCCCTGCTGGGGAGAACAGTAGTTTTGCTTCAGAAAATGCATCTTAGATGGAGATCTGAGAAGGGCTGGCTAGGAGAGCATAGGAGAGAACATGCAATAAAACCAGATCACCGTCCACTGAGCTGCAGTGGTCAGGGAGAGGAGGCAAACTCTCCCAACATGAATACAAAGCACTAAGCAACACATGAACACATGTTTCAGCAAGGATGAGAAATAAGCCGTGCAGATTCCAACGGACAGAGCTCTGCAAGGGGAGTTGGTAGTGTTTCACGGCTACAGTATCCTCAAAACACAGCCAAGAGCGCATGTTTACTGATGGCTAACCTTTTTAATGTGTGAATTAACAAAGGCGGATGCAGAGTTGCTAGTGAGGCCTGAGAAGGCTCAAAGGAAGAAAAGGAGAGGCTGTCACAAGGCAGGAGCCTTCTCCCGGCCACAGGGAGGCAGGGCTAGATCTGCACGGGGTGGGGGTGGGGGGTCGTGTAGCCAGGCACCTTGGCCTGTACTAGGGGGAGGAGATGAAGGGATGGGAGGGGAAGGGGGAAGGGGAAGGCGAGGGTAGGGGTAGAGGGAGAGGATGAAAGGAGAGGAGTAGGATGGAGAGAGAGGAGAGAGGAGGATGATGAGAAGGGAGAGGTAGGAGAAGTAGAAGTAGAGATGACTTTGGGGTACTCTTAGCTCTTTCTCTGCTCCTTCTCCGGTACTAGATAGAAATCTCCCAAATATCAGTAACTACCGTAATTACGCGCATCTTTGCTAGATTAGTAGGGGAAGCTGTTTATGCCTTCCTTGTTGGTGTTGTGGACATAAATTCTATGTCTCCCTGCTTCACTGCGTCTGTGTGTCTTGTGTTGTATGTCTGTATGCATGGTCGTGTTATCTGTTGTATGTGTTCGCTCTGGTGTCTATGTCTGTGTGTGAGAGACTTCATGTGTACATATGTGTCTGTGTCTCTGTGTGTATATCTACATGTCTATGTATGTGTGTATGTCTTCATGTGTGTCTGTGTTATGTGTCTGCATTTCTGAGTCTAGGTGTGTGTCTCTATGTCGGTGTCTGTGTCTATGAGTGTCTGTTTGTATATCTCTGCATATATGTATGTATGTTTATGAGACTGTGTCCCTATGTGTCAGTCTGTGTGTGTTTCTCTGTGTTTGTGTATATGTATGTCTAACTGAGTGTCGTGTGTGTTTTTGTCTGTGAGTGTCTGTGCGTGTCTGTATGTCTATGTGTCCCTGACTTGTAGGATGTGTTCCTGTGTTATTGCTGTTATAGTGGCTGTATCTATGTGTGTGTCTGTAGCTTGTATGTCTGCTTATGTGTCTGTGTGCCTGTGTCTTGTGTCGGAAACTAGCTATGTGCTGTATGTCACGTGTGTGTCGGTCTGTCTGTATGTATGTCTTATGTATCCTGTGTGTCTTGTGTCTGTGTGTGTATATATTGTCTGTATCTATGTGGTTGTTGTGTAGTGTCTGATGTGTATGTCTAGTCTCTCTGTATGTCTATGCATGGTGGCTGTGTATATGTCTTATGTACTGTGTGTCTGTGTGTCTGTGTATATATGTCTGTATGTCTATGTGCCTGTATGTCTATGTGTGTGTCTGTATGTCTGTATGTCTATGCATCTGTATGTCTATGTGCCTGTGTGTCTGTGTGTCTGTGTGTCTGTGTGTCTGTGTGTCTGTGTATATATGTCTGTATGTCTATGTGCCTGTATGTCTATGTGTGTGTCTGTATGTCTGTATGTCTATGCATCTGTATGTCTATGTGCCTGTGTGTCTGTGTGTCTGTGTGTCTGTGTGTCTGTGTATATATGTCTGTATGTCTATGTGCCTGTATGTCTATGTGTGTGTCTGTATGTCTGTATGTCTATGCATCTGTATGTCTATGTGCCTGTGTGTCTGTGTGTCTGTGTGTCTGTGTGTCTGTGTATATATGTCTGTATGTCTATGTGCCTGTATGTCTCTGTGTGTGAGATTTTCCTTTTCTCTCCAGTCTCTGTCTTTTCCTCCCAGAGGCAATTTTGGTCCAGACAAGGTGTTATTTATCTGTCTCCATGTCCATCCATCTCCCCTTTCTCCCACTAGAGAATGTGTTTTGTGTTCCTTCATCGGAAAATACTTGACATGAAATGAGGTAAGGGTTCCTCTGGCTTGATGAAAACATACAGAGACACACACATAGTCACACCAGCAGACCCAGAGACACAGACACACACACACAACAACACACACAACAACACACACCAAGAAGCAGACTCACAGACAGACAGACAGACAGACACACACGTGTGCACACATGCGCACACACACACACACACACACAACAACAACAAGACTCACAAGACACACACACTGGGCAGATTCATCAAGTCTACCAAACCTCTTCAGCCCCTGTTGACCTGTGCTGACTGAGGCAAGCAGTTCTCTCCAGGGTGGGGCCCTGTGGCCTCTGGTTCCCTCAGCATCTCAGCATCGTCCAGCAGTTAGGGGGTTTCTGGGAGCCCACCCTATCTAGCATCCTCTCCCATGTGAGTTCTGCAGGCTGAGCTTCAGTGGCACCCCACCCCAGACCAACACCATCTCCTTGGGCTCGGAGGGAAACGTGGATATGTCACCTCAGAACCTTATTGCCTGTGTTGGAACCATTGCTCACATCTGCACCAGGAGGGTACGACTCTCTGGACACACTTGGCTGCACTGGTTTTAAGGGCTCTGATGCTGTTCTCTTCTGGATGGTGTGACACCATCAGTTTGAAGCCCTGCAACTCACACTATAAAAATCAACTGTCTGTCTCAGCCTTGCTGATTTTCTATTTTTTAAAAAAGCAAATTCAGACATGTTTAGGGGGAAAACACTTGGGTGGGTTGTGAACTAAAGTGTGCCATGCCAATGGGCTGTGGAAAGCTCTCCACTGAAGTGTGCTTAGAGCCCAATTCTGCCTATACCTCAGACTACCAACAGCTCCAAACAAAGTGATTCCAGATGTTTTCTTTGGGGTGTTGGGGTTAGGGTTAAAACACAGAACCAAAATAGGCCACAGCCTCCTGCCTGAGGGGTTCACCACCTGCAGGAAATGCTCAAGTAGCAAGAAAGAACAGGGTCTTCTTACTTTTCATGCTTCATTCAGCTGAATCACATTGTCCTTGAAAGTCTCCTTGATAAAGCCTGGCCTGGTCAGTAGCCTTGAGCTATTTGGTTGAACCTGGCCCCAGAGTGGTTCACACTGAAATTCACACCACAGGCCATTCATAAGGACACGTTTCATTCCACATGTTTAACCCACTTTGAGGACAATAGATTCTTCACACCAAATCCACAGGGCCTGGTGGTGGTGGCAATAGTAGGGTGTAGACATTGACACACAGAACATTAAACACATTTTCTGCTTCAGTGCCCTTCCAGAACATTCTCGAGGGTATGGATTTGACAAGATGGATGCCTGAATTTCTCTTTCCAAAACCAAATCCCTTCCTTCCAAAGTATTTTGCTCAAGAAAATACTAAAGGGAATTGAAGATGAAGCTTCAAAAATCAGTTTTAGTCAAAGGTTTCAAGTTGTACATCTAGTCTCCAAAAACTTTTATTTCCCTTAAAAATTTTAACTACTACCTTCATGCTCCACACCAGAAGCCCCTCCCTGGCAGTGCAGATGTGCTGGCACCTGACACCATAAACTTAGAGATATTCTGGGGCTGCAGAGAGCAGGGTGAGTCTTGGCAGGCAGCGAGCATATTACAGTGTCCCTCATACACTGCCTGCTCTCCAAATTTCTTCTACACTTTGTTTACTATATATTCCAATAGTGTAATATTAAACAAAAACAGTGTGTCCTACGCCAGAATGATTGATTACCACACCGGCACAAGGTCACCTCCTAGGGACAGGCTGGGTGCAGGGGGGGCTGTCTGACTCCTACAGTTAACACTATATCCGCATTGTATGAATGTCACCAGCAATCCAGTGATTTATTGCTTGGAAGGCTCTGTTCAATTTTTTCTGCCTGACCAAATTGCACATTTTCTAGAAAAAGAAGCAAAAATATTTCAGCACATGGGTTACCTCCAGCCCTCATCGCCCACCCCACCCCCACCCCAGCTCCACTCGGATTTGCCAGCATCCCAGGTCTCAGACCTCCTTTCCTCCTTCTCCATCTTTCCCTCTCAACTAAATATTTGGCAAAAAAAAAAAAAAAAAAGATAATTACACTAATGAAAAGGTGCAGCCGGAGATTAAGGGCGTTTTAATCAGATTTTGGTAACATCTGTAGGCCTGAGTAAGGGCAGCTGTAGGCTCTGTTTCTTCATTTTAGCTAGATTTACTTTGGATATAGAATTGTTAGCCTGGGGGGAAATGGATGGGAGCTGGGGAGGGGACACTCTTATAGAGGCCAGCACAACCAACACTGCTCAGAATCTGGTGAGATCAACCTTACCCTTTTCCTAGGGACAGAGAGGCAAGGAAACTACAGACATGTTCCTTTTTCACATGAGAAGGACTTTGCTTTCAACTATCTCGGTGTTTTAGCTTAAAGGACTCTTGAATATAATTAAATTATTTGAACAAAGCCTTAACTATAATTGTATCTTATCTTTATACACATTATCTTCTGGATAGAGCTACGGAAGATTAAAATAAAAAAAAAACTATGGGGCTGGAGATGATGGCCTAGTGGTTGAGAGTGCCGACTGCTCTTGTAGAGGACCCAGGTTCCGTCCCCAGCACCCACATGGTGGCTGAGAGCCATCTTTAACTCCAGTTCCAGGGGAATCCGACACCCTCTTCTGACCTCTGCAGCATTGCACGACACAGGGGTGCACAAACCTACACGCAGACAGTAAGTACATTCATACACATAAAAAATAAATAAAATTTAAAAAAATAATAAAATAAAATTTAAAAACTAACAAACAAAAAGACTTAACTTGAGACATTCCTGGAGTTATTCAACCTATAGAGAGATACAATGTGCACTGTCTGTGGGTCTTGGGTTCTGGAACCATGTTTTTAATTATAAGGGTTTTTTTAACATATAGAAAATTTCTACATTTTTTAATTTGTTTTTTATCCTCTGAAGTTTTCATGCATGTATGTAATTAATTTTAGTTTTTCTGCCCCCCCTCTTACCCATCTCATTCCCCTTTTTTCTCTTACGCATCATCCAGCAGGGATCTGTGGGTGGGTGTTTCCATACACGTGTGTTCATTGCTTTTAAGATTTTTGTTTCTCCTTCCACCCCCTTAGCTGGAATGACTCAGCAAGAGCAGCCCACAGGACAAGGAAGCTCTGGAGAAACAATGAATCCATAGTCCAGCACTGGGGACACTGTCCACGAACCCTTGCTCCCTCCTGGCTCTGTGTTCTGTTTGTGGATGGGACTCAGGGCTGTGATTTGTTTTACAAAGTTTCTTGGTTTTCTCCAGGTACTATGCCTCATGCCCTTAATCCCAGCATTTGGGAGGCAGAGGCAGGCAGATCTCTGTGAGATTGAGGCCTGCCTAGTCTACGTAGCATAAGTTCCAGGCAAGCTGGGGCTACAAAGATACCTTGCCTCAAAAATAAGTTTCTTCATTTTATATGATAGTCATGGATTATTTATTTAGGGTTCTGAACTATTAGAACAAGAAATGCCAAATTTGAGAAAAGTAGATAAAATATAATTTTTAATTTTTTTCACAAGTTCAACAGATTACTAAAATGGCTCTTTGAAGATGGGTCTGGTGAGGGTTCATAGCTTTAACTTTATGTAGAGGGAAAAAAAGGTGTCAGGGGAAGAAATATGAGTGGAAAGAAGAGAGTGTAACTTTTCAGGATTAAAGGCATTTGTTATCAGAACTCTCCCCCACCTAAACCGATCCTGGTTTCTTTCTTGGTTTGTTTGTTTCTTTGTTCCTTTCTTTATTTATTTCTCTATTTATTTTTATTTTGGCCTTTTTTGAGACAGGGTCTCCCTATAACCCCACCTGACCTTCACTATGTAGACTAGGTCTGACTCAGTCTCACAGAGATCTACCTGCCTCTGCCTCCCGAGTGTTGGAACTAAAGTTGTATACCACCACACCCAGCTTATCCTGGGTTTAATATATACAGAATTCTAGGAACTATAGTCATTCACTGTTTCTTACTGCCTGATAATTTTTTTTTAAATCCCATTGATTGGCCAAAATTAATTTCATAAAATATTCCTAATCAGCTAATACATAGGTGCTCAATTTAATACTGTGTGTTCTCTTCTCTAGATATTTCTCCCTCAGGGACAGAGCACCTATGCCAGATACCAGCACTAGCAGTAGGGAAGGGAAGCCCAGGGTCTCTTGGAGCTTCAAGCTATCCTCCATCTTGGGAGACCGAATGGGCTGTGCATTAGTGTGTCTTTCCTGACTGCAGACCCAAAGTCTTCAGATAATGCTCAGAAAGCATATCTGTGTGTTGCTAAAAAGACTCAAACATTTCTTTACCTCCACAAGACTCCATATGGGACAGAGCAGTTATGCCTGCAAAGTCCACCTTGAGTGTGTGTTAGTGAGAACACGCAGGCCCCTGGCTACCGTTGTGGGCTCAACACCAGCTTCTCCCCAATGATAGGGAAGATGCAAGACCGAAGGACGACCACTAAATGCAGACTTGCAGCTGTGAAAAACTGAAAAGAAACGGAGCAGGAAATGATCAGAAAAGGGTGATTGTGTAAATGGACTTCTTCAGAGACCCACCTTGACTGTGGAGTCCACTGGACTCAGCAGCCCAGAGCTGCCACAGAACAGTCACCACAACAAACTGTTTTCCTGTGAAGCTAGAGAAGATTCTAGGCTTTCAGTACAAACATCCTTGTAGATGGTTCTGGGCATGCCTGTGGTCCTTCCTGTTTAGGGTAGGACCTGCCTCTCAATTTCCAACCATTGGAACTTGGCCATGATGTTTCAGATTCAAATTATATAAACAAGCTTCTTTCTTCTTTCTCGTACTCAAAACACAAAGCACAGCTTTTGTCTGTGTGGTTTTCTCCCAAGCAGCATAGCCTTGTAATTGGAGGCATTATCCTGAGCTTCTATGCCTTAGAGTCCAGCACCTTCTGTCTTCCCATCAGCAAGCCCAGCCAGCATTAACGCCTTTGGGAAAGACTCCAGGATCCACTCCAGTGTCTCTGACACAGAGGGACATCTGAAAAGCCATCTCTACCACCTGGAAGCATTCGCCAAGCCAGACCTTTCTCGTCCCTCTTCCTTTTCAGTTGTTGGACAGATCCCACTTTTGTCTTTTTACTTGTCCAAACCAGAGTCTCAGACCCACTAGGGAAGCTCTTCCCTCAATCGTCCTCTAGCAGCAATTCAGCATTATGGCTGATTCTGTTCTGGCCAAGAAGAAAGCCATGACTTTCTAACTTTTCCTACTTCCTCTGGAACTTGAATTCCTGTTAGCTGCATTTTGGTGGCAGTCAGGAGACAGCACATGAAAACAGACATCAAAGACACCTATGGGAACAGGGGCAATTGACACACCCGTTGTCCACAGTCTGTAGACTGTTCCGGGCGACACAACTGTGCAGAGGAGACAACGCAGGCTCAACTGAGCGCATGCCTATCGACTTCAATTTATGCATCTATTTTTCCCCTTTAAAAGCCCCAGGCCACATGCACTAACAGTCCTTCTTGTGCTAAGGATTAAAGTCGTTTCACCTTATGCAAAGGCAGACAGTTACCCACAAACAAAGAGAAGCAACAGCATCACAGAGATGTCACTGAACACCAAGGTCTATGTTTCTCCTTACTAGGAAGCGTTCTCTGGACTGTTGTTACTCAGTGAATGGGACCCCAAAGAGGAGTCGCCCTGCCCCATCCCAGCCTGTACCAGACTCCCTGGAGTTCCCAGAACTCTTTCCATTTGCACATGGCTAGGTGGTGCGGTGGCTGTGTCTTTCATGACCTCTATGCTTTCAACACAGAGGGTACCATGGGATTTTTCTCCCCCCCCCTCAGAGTTTCCACACGTAGTTGTCTCTACCCAAATGCATACAGACACGTCAGATCACAGCAGATCCCGATTGGCCGTTGCTGGGACACCATTCCTAGAAGTCCCAGGCAGCGTGTCTAAGAATAATGTCAGTACACCGCAGACCCTACAGGTGCCTGTGGGCAAGATGGGTATTTTGGGATTGCGGATGGCATGGGTAATTCTGGGATGCTCCTCACAAGAGACAAGTGAACCGTGGTGATATTGTTGATTTCCTCCTTTATGAAGCCATGCCAGAGAAGCACAACTAATTACACAGACGTGGGATGAACGCAGCAACCATAATGAATTGTGAGATATTTAAAATAAAAAAAGGCATCTAAAAGGATTCACAGCACTAGCACACAAAACCACGATCAAATGACTTTGGAACATGATCCATTTGGGAGGCTTAATTCCTTATTTCTATTGAATTCCTTAAGGTTCCTTATTGAGAAAGGGAGGGAAGAATCTTAGCTTAAATAATTTAAATTTAAATGAAGCCACGAAAGAGGATGTTATGTGACAAAATTTCTATAGTGTTATCCAGGCCACATTTTGGAGAGATGTTTTTGAATATTACCTGGGAGCTCTGTAAAAAGTTAACACTTTTTTAATTACCAGGTTTGTGTCATTTGGTAGAATTTTAATGTAATGAGACATTGAATTGGACCTCTTGCTGGATGTAAAATAAAATTATTCATTGAAAATCAGACCACAGGCCACCTACTGTTTTTTTAACAAATGGTTGAACTATCACGGGGTTATAGAACTTAACATGTAAATTGCTGTAGATTCTGATTTGAATCCCTAAAGACAGCCATTTAAGTCAAATATATGAGTGAAATTTTGCTTCTGTGCTATAATAATGCAATGAAATGGTCAAAAATCTGCCCATACTCAGAGTAATTATGAACCCAATAAGAATGTATTTTTAGTTATTTAATCAAAGGTATAAAAATTACTGATATCAAGTTCCTCTTTGAAGTTTTAAACACCCGAGCTTTTAAGTTCAGGGGTGACGATGCTCAATATAACCCTTTAGGGGAGTTGTTCACAAAGCTGAAACGGGGAGAAAGATTTGTGACTTCTATTTCAGACCATGACTAGGAAGGAGCACAGGGGAGAGGGACTATTTTTCTCCAAAATGATATTGAACTAATTTTGAATGCTAACTGAAATTGATCAATCTTCCATAAGCTCAAGTATGTCTCTGGGTAAAGGCAAAAACCATGTGGCAGACTGCATGGAACTGACATGTGTAGCAGACGAATGCCAGACAAAGGAGTGCGGGTGGACCCTTCTCCCACAGCTGCTGCGTGCTGAAGTTTCCTGTGTTTGCTGTGGGGAGATCCAAGCAGTCACTTCATGCCGTCCGGAAGCAGCAGTAGCATGCTCCACTTCCGCTGTCTTCCAGGATGTTAAAACAGCAACATGGCCGGAGAGATGGCTCAGCCCTCAAGAGCACTGGCTGCTCTTGCAGAAGACCAGGGTTTGGTTCCCAGCATCAACATGGTGGCTACCAACTATCTGTAACTCGGTTTCCTGGGGATCTGACAACATCTTCTGGCCTCTGCTGGTATTGTATATGTGAGGTGTATTTATTTATGTTAATGCAGACAAAATACTCATAAAATAAAAAATAAATTAAGCCATGGGCTGGAGAGATGGCCTAGTGGTTAAGAGAACCAACTGCTCTTGCAGAGGACCCGGGTTCGATCCCCAGCACCCACATGGCGGCTAAGAACCATCTTTAACTCCAGCTCCAGGGGAATCTGACGCCCTCTTCTGACCTCCACAGCATTGCACAACACGGGTGCACAGACCTACATGCAGACAGTACATTCATACACATAAAAAATTTAAAAATTTTTAAAATTAAAAAATAATAAATTAAGCCTGTGATAAAACAGAAATTTCATTTTTGCAATTTTCTCTACTAAGGAAGCCCAGCTGCCCATGAGCCTCCTGAGCTCACACCATTACTTAGAAGCTTTGGTCTTTGTTGGCCAACATTCTACAGAGCCACTAATATCATCCAAATCTCCACATGGCTCTAGCTGCCTCCCAGCTCCCAACAATGGCAAGGGACATTTTGCTTCTGCAGCCTTGGTGTGTAACTCTGCCCATCTATTCCTGCTGGGTTTAGCACTGGCGTGATGAGAAATATGAACTTTGTGCTACTAGAAAAGTAAAGGACTTTCAAAATAGAAGTCCCAAGAGTTCCTGTCCCCCTGGTCTCTCCACCTACACTGTTTATCCCTGGGCCACACCCCCAAAGGGAAAGTGCCCCCGTGTTCATTTGCCAGAGCAGCCACAGGCCAGTGGCTGTATTAGTCACTTTTCTGTTGCTGTGATAAAAACACCATGACCAAAGGAACTTATAAAAGGAAGAGTTTATTTGAGCTTATGATTGACTGTTCCAGGGAATTAGAGTCCATTGTGGCGGGAGGCATGGCAGCTGGATCTGGAGCAGCAAGCCGGGGGTTACATCTCACAATGAGCACAGGCTGGAGACCACGAGGCTTGTTAAACTCACTAAGCCTGCCCCCAATAACGTACTTCCTCTAGCACGGCCACACCTTCTAAGACCTCCAAAAACAGTGTCACCAACTGGAGACAAATGTCTGAATGCTTACAGCCTATGGGGGACACTCATTCAAACCACCACACACCTGAGCTGACCAAACACAGTGTCACCCTCTAGGTCCACACCTCACACATCCTGCCATCAACTTTGCTTTTCCAGCTTGGCCTACCTCATATCCCACCCAGGGACCCAACATGATGAAGGCCATAGGCCTGTCTCCTCATAGGCCTTCTCTTGCCTCTCTGGCCACTGTGACTCTTCAAGGGCTTTTGACTCTCACCCTGTCACTACTCTTCTGTCATTATCTAAGGTGATTGGTCAGCTCCATGCCACCACTTGTCTTCTCGATACAATGCCAACTGCATTACGGAAAACTGTCAGTCCTGTGCCTCTTCCATTTATACCAAGTCTCATTAACACTTCTTTCCTCTGGCTATCTGCCACTATGACTTAAGGAGACTGTTGTAACAAAACATATACAAGAAGAAGAAAAAAAGGAAAACCATGTATGATGTAACTATGAGCCTGTCTGTTTTCAACTCACAAATCCTGAGCAATTTTGAGTTAAAGGAACTCATAGCAGCCTTTGGAATACATTTCTCCTACAAGTTTCAATCCCAACTAGATTCATGGCCAAACTCTGAGCACAGAGTTCTGGGTGAATCACCATGCTGAATGCATTTTAATTATGTGCCCCAAGGACTACAGGGGTCTAGAACTGGAAACCTATTGCAAGGACCATCAATGACAACCAAGGATCTAGCCAAGTACTGGTGCTCAAAACAATGCATTTCCTCCTGAAAGTTCTTCACAGCCTGAAAGACACACCCTGGTCTCCTTCAGGCTCATACTAGTGTCCTTCTAAAGCAAGGAGAGCCTGGGGTCTCTGTATGACATTGGTTTTACTATGTACCCAAATGTCTCCTAGAAACCCAGGCTTCGGGGTGACCTGGCTGAGCTCCACACAGGCAGGAGGCCAGGCGCACTCTGAGGACACACAGTGGACACCTTACATTCTCTGGTAAGTGCACCACCAGCAGGCTGTCACAGTAAGTCATCCCAGCACGGTCCCTGAGGAAGCAATCTCACCAGAGTCTTGGGCCTTGTGGTACCACGTACTGCCATGCTACTCAAGTACCTCTCTTGTTTTCCAAGACTAAGATCACAACTAAGCCCCCGTGGCCCTCACACTTGTGTCTCTGTGAAGCACAGATGGGTCAGCCAGAGGAGAAAAGATCAAGAAAGGCCAGGGGGGAACCAACCTGGGCTGGCCTATTCAGTTCCAGAATAGAGCCTGGGCTTGAGGCCAGAGTGCCATTTGTACTGAAAACTGATCACCGCCCGACTGAGGCCAGCCACTCTCTGGGTCTATCCACAGGTCTTTGTGGACTCCACAGTTGCCAGGCTGGTGATAACCAGTTAGTCCCAATAACAAAGGAAGAGTTGGGCCCTTGTCCCTGTGCTTATTGACATACCTGTGTTTACAGCCTCCCTCTCTTAGTGTCTCTAGTGAGAGACTTTTCATCCCCTTGCCCTGCCAGTGGCTAGATGCTGTGCAACTTCAGAGCCCAGCACAGTGCTGGATGTAGATGTGCAAATGGCCGTGTGGAGCTTACCTACAATGGGCCCTCATTGGTTTAGACAGTGTATCCCATAGCCCTTCCACCCAGGTACCTGCTGGCTTGGTGTATTCTGAGCCAGAAGTACTAGGGGAAACTGAGGCTGGCCCAGGAGTGCCCTAAGAAGAGCTTGCTAACATATGTAGGGAATACCATGGTAGGGGTCTGGGTTCCAGAGGTGACGTCTGCCATCCATCTTCAGATGCCACTGGGTCCAGGCACTGTCCAGTGTCCTAACTAAGCAGGACAAAGTCATCACTACATAGGGAAATTTTTTATATTTCCCAAAGCTGGGTAGACTGGAAACCCCTCTATCTTTGTTTTAGGTTTCCAGAAGTTTCCTAAGTAATCTCCGATGCTCTGCTGGGATTCGTGCCTACTGCTCACCATGGAGGGTGCTGTGGTCTGGAAAGAAGACAGCAGAAGAGGGGAGTCCACATTGGTTGGTGTCCACCACTGCAGGGCCAAACCCACCTTTGGTAAAGACAGCCCTTGAAGCCACACCAAGGGCTGCTACTTGCAACTTTAACCCCTTCCCTTCCTGCTGGGGAGACCCAAGGTCTCTGGATGACCATGCTCATCCAGAGATGGTGACATGGGATGGTGACACTACTCCCAATGGGATGACAGAATGCTTGGACCAAATTACAAAGATGTTCATATGGGATGATGATGCTTATACCAGACAATGAAGAAGGTGCTCAGACAGGATGACTATGTTCACATAGGTATGCAGTGTCCAATCAGGCCCCAGCACCCACATGAAGAAGGGCTGTCTGGCATTTTGTATGAACATGTTTTGCCTTTGATCTTTCTGTATCTGTCTGGAAGATAACTTTGGATATGACAATGCTCATCACAAGTGAACTAGACCCCATGGAAGCAAAAATACTTTGTAAAATGTGACAATTATGGACCAGACATCGTGTTGCCCCAGATTCCTATACTGAAGCCTTAATCCCCAATGCTATGCAGAAGGAACCTGTGGGAAGGGACCGGGATGAGATTCAGCCCATGACAGGACTAGGGTCTAGGTTCTTATAAGTGAGATATGAGAATGTTGTCTCTCTCCATGTCTCTCTGTCTGTGTGTCTCACTTTCTCTATCTCTGCCACAGCATGTATAGACGCCTCCAGAAGACAGCCATCTGTACACCAAGTGAAGAGTCCCCATCACCCTGCTGGTGGGATGATTTGGACACTAGCCTCCAGAATCAGGACAGACTCACTTCCCCTGTCTCCTGTTTACCCCAGGAGCCCACACTGGCTGATTCAAGGACTCTATAAAGAATATATAAATACTCTTTATGGAGTCCCAGAGCAGGAGCATTCAACTTTGTGACAAGAACAAGCCAAACTGACTTTGCCAGAGAGAAGAGAGGAAGAATGAAGATGGAAGACCCAGGAAACCACAAGCAGCTCACACGAAGGCAGAGGTGGAGGACAACCAAGTGCCACTTCCAATCCCGACTGCTTTTCAGCAGCAGCTTTCTATTGTCCTAAAATATTTCCACGTAATGGAAACATTGTCCTAAATGCCTGCGTGAATGGCACTGCTATAATAAGCATCCTTTCGGGGCTAGATCACACCATCAGAACAAGTTAGAGTTCTAATTATCAGGTTTTCTTGGGAGCAACTGTCTGAGTGCACTCATACTGAAATATTTTTAATTTGGTTTTATATAGCACCTTTTAGCACACACCATGCCTTGCTTCAAACTGCTTAATGAGTAATGAATTAGATCCTAGCAGAGAAGCTCCTCCTCAGATGAGCCAAGGAGGTATTCTAGGCTCAGCAATAGCTCAAACTGGTAAGCCAGGACTAAGGAGAAGTTTCCCTCCTCTATCCTTCCTGACCCAGTGACGACACAGTACAAACTTACTGTCCAAGGGCAGGAAACCTGGAGGAACCTGCTGTTGACATCACCATGTCTGCTGGAGAGAGGTACAGGAGCTAAATTCATTGCTGGCCACAGGATCCTGTGCAGCCTGGACACAGAGGGAGAGAACTGGAGGAGACAGAGAGACCCATGGCAATACCCACCATGGTCAAGGAGCAACCGGCCATCGTGTGTCTCCAATTGCTACCTGAACCTGGCCTTAGGACATCTGATGACAAGAAGCTGAGGTAAGCAGGGGCTGGAGTCCAGGGTCTTGTCCCTAAGCCCGGGTAGGCAACCCAGAGGCATCCAAAGTCTACCCTAATTTGCCATTGACACATGGCTCCCAGAACATAAAGTTTTCAACACTAAGCCATGTTGGGTAAACAGAGCCAGTCTGTCAGTCTATCAGTAGGCATTAATAGAGCAGCAGTTCCAGATATGGGTGCCCAGGCCACCTGCATTTGCTCACCCACTAAATCTCCAGATACCTGGGTCTTCCTCAACAATTTACTGAGTGAGAATTTAATGAGGGCTGGGGATCCAATACCTTACACTTCAGAAGCAATTTGGTTGATCCATATCTGCAAACAACTTCTGCAAACATTTTCCTTAAAGGAACAAAAAGAGGCAGCAAACATGTTCTAAAGAAGAAGTCAATGAATCCGCCCTGAGGGGAGGTAGGTTCCCGGCCTGGGCAAAGCCAGGACCACTGGATAAGGACAAATAGCCCCAAGTAATGGAGAGAAGGCCAAAGTGTTGGAGAAGCTGGTTCTGACCTGATTACCCATGCCCTAACCAGGGCCAATGTCATGTGATTTTCCTAATACTAGACAAAGTCACCTTCAGACATGGGTAGGACTGCAGAGTCAGGCTCAGACACACACAGTGTGAATGGGTATTGTTCTTTGGTTTTTTTCCTCACCTTAATTCCAGCATCTTGCAAACCCCCAGAAAGATAGCAAGCTCTGTAAAGGATGTGTGTGGAGTCCTGAGCAGATGCACATCTGAGAGTGTATCTTGCCCAAGCTGTCCCCTAGCAATGGGCAGTTCCAGAAGGGAATGGGATGAGAGGAACCAACTTTCCTGGGCCAAGAATGGATATCATCATATTCAAAACCCATTCCTCCCATCCAATGAGACAAATCCTACCAGTTCCATTACTGAAATAGGACAGCTCAGGCTGAAAGTGACATGCTCATAGTTGCCTGGCAAATCACATGAAATCAAACAGGTGTCAAAGCCCAGGTTTTCCTATATAGCCACCTGCCACTCAAACCTGCCCATGTTGACACCTACAGTTCTAGAGTCCTAAGACGCATGCTACCTGAAGTCTTGTCTCAGAGTCACCCAGCTTGCTGTGAAGGGGAGAATCCCTTCAGCTCATATACTACCTGAGCTCCCATCCCAGCACCATCCTTCCTAGAAGTGTGACCTTTGGAAAACTACATGACCTCTGTGGCCTGTGCCTTCGAGTCTATTTACAGTGAACAACTTCCCATGGCAATGTTAGGAGAAAATAACTTAGAATAAAATACCTTCATCAGCTATCAACATAATAATAATCAACAAGCAGAAACTGTTAGTCTGTTTCTGTGATAAGCTATCCATGCTGCCAACTTGATGATGCTACAGTTTGGACAACGATAGCCATCAGCTCCTAGAAGGAAGGAGCTCATTTGTTTTGTTTTCTGCCTGAGGTTCCTTCTCAGCTGCAGTGATCATGAAATTATATTCAATGGCTCCAGGCACTTACTGTGTGGAAAGGGCTGAGCACAAAATGAACCAAACTTGGTTGTTGGCCTCCGAAAGCCTTCACGAGTTGGAGCAGTGGCTGTGCAGCAAGTGTATAGTGAGAGTTCGCATGTGCCAAGCTCTTTGTGCCAATTATTGATTTCACTGCTTACAACAACCTCACAAATTAAGTCTTCTGTCAAATGTTTACATAGCACCAACCATATGCCAAATACCATTCTCGATGCTTGGGGCATAAGCATAAATAAGAAAAGCCTATGACCAGCCTTCACTAACCTTGCAGTCTACAGCAGGAGGCTGGAACTGTGCCGCTCTGTTCCTATTAGTATAAAGTCTTTATGATAAATGAAAAATAAACTCAAAGATATTTAATAAAGCTTAATAGGCATGGCTAATTTGTGGTAGCATCTGAATTCAAGATCAGGCCACCTTGATTTCCAAGCTTATTCACCCTTCTGCAAAACACAGTGTTACAGTTTACTGGACTGACTGGAGGGAACATCAAGGAACAGAAAGCAATGTTTGAGAGAGCAGAGAAAGGGCCACCGACATCCCAGAGATGGACAGGACTGAAGCGGGGTTCAGGAGCTTGCAAAGACTTTCCAGACAGGAGCTTTCACTCTGAACTTTAAAATAAGTCCTGTGTGCAGAGGCAAGTGAGCAGGCTATCCTAACTGGGAACAAAGAGCATGAGAGATAAGGGAGACAGGAGTGGGGTGCGGAGTCACAGACTACTCCGGAAGGAGCACTGTACTAGAGCGTCCCAGTGGGAGATGAAGCTGGGCCAAGCTGTGGAACCAAGCCAGGACAGCTCTGCAAGGCCTCTGGAGCCCATCACCAAGAATAATGGAACTGTTGGGAACACACAGAGAAATGCATGCGCGCGTACATGAGCATGCACACACACGCATGTACATACTCAGACATAAACACTCACATACCTACACACTCATACACCTGAGTACACACACACACACACACACACACACACACTGGCACACATCCACATGAGCACATACAAGTACACACAGACATCCACACATATGCTATTGACTCTGTTTCTGTGGTGATCTCCGATTAAAACAATCACTAAATCTCCATTTCGTGGTGGTGGAGCTGATTCTTATATTCACTTCTTCAACAGTACTGAAAGCAGAGTTGGGTAGATTATGCACTCAAGTCTGTCAAAAAGTGACTGGATCGGGCTGGAGAGATGGCCTAGCGGTTAAGAGTGCAAACTGCTCTTACAGAGGACCTGGGTTCAATCCCCAGCACCCACATAGCTGCTGAGAACCATCTTTAACTCCAGTTCCAGCGGAATCCGACACCCTCCTCTGACCTCCTCGGCATTGCACAACACGGGTGCACAAACCTACATGCAGAAAGTACATTCATACACATAAAAAATAAAAATTAAAAATTAAAAAAAGTGACTGGATCATGTGCCATTTGGTGAAACAGAGGATACCTTGGGCAAACTTTTGGTGTGCAATACAAATATTACATTAATCTAATAATAACAGTGTTGAGGCCTTATAAAGTTTTTAGGCATTTGCCAAATAGCATTGTAGCCTCTTAGCTCCCTATCTCTGAGTTCAGATACCAAATGAAATTGTCACTGTTTTTATTCTAATTCAAGATGTTCGGTTCAAGATAAAATTGTTTCCTTATTCACTGGGGAACCAACCCCTAAATCCCAGGAATGAGCCACAGAACTGGAACTCCCCTGAAAACACACACCACCGTGGAAGGCCTCCCAGCGTGGGATAGCACAGGCAGGTGGTCACAGGTTACCAAAGAGGACTTCCCACGAGGGCTTGCAGGCCATAGTCCTTACACAGAACACTCCACAAAATGTGTATTCTGACATCCCTACTAGCTTGTGCCAAGTTCTCTAAGCTTCTCTTTGGGCTCATGGAGAGTGGAAAAGGTGGGGTAGATGGAGAGAAGACCTGCTAGGTGAATTTGCAGGGAGCCATCAGCTGAAGAGGAAGGTGGTAGAGGCTGATGGGGGCTGACTCTACAGTAGCTGTTCTCTTTGGTGGCAGAGCGGTAAGGGCTAAAAAGGCCTGTCTGCCAGGATGGTACCCTGTCCCCATCTCCACTAGCATTGTGGGTCTTCATTCCAAGATAAACAACTATAAAAACATTTTTACTACATTTGTGAGTATATGTGCATGTGTGCGTGGGTTTACACACACACACACACACACACACACACACACACACACACACACACCTGTGGAGGGTATAGAACAACTTGCATAAATCGATTCTCTCCTTTTACTATGTGGGTTCCCAGGATGGAGCGCAGGCTTGGCGGTAAGCTCCTTTACCTGCTGAGCTTTCTCACTAGTCCCAATGATGAGCAATAATTCCTAGAAAGAATAATCAAATAAACAAAGAATAAGTTAAAATTATAACTTGAAAAAAGGAAGAGAATGGGCTGGGAGACATACAGACAGGAAAAAGCATTTGGTAGAAAGAGGCTCCCACAGAGCAGATGAAAACCTACCAAACACACTGAATGGATTTAGATTTTTTTAACTTCATGAATAATTACCTCTTAAATACAGAAAACACACAATTAGCAATGATGGGAGAGAAATGGTGTGAGAGGATAAAGCCAGCAGAGAGACAAGGCTGGACTGACAGAATCAAGACCTGTCACCTACGAGCACAGGAAGGACCTCCCAGGAACAGAAAGTGGAAACTCAGAAAGAGAAAAGAAGCAAAACTTTGGGATATGAAATAAAAACTTTCCAGAAATAAAAGACAACTTGAATCTGCAGCTGAAAGAGTATACTGTGGGCCGAGAAAAATGGTATTGAGTGATCAATACTGAGACACAGGCAAGCCATCGATCCTCCAGAAGAAGAAAGAATCCTTCAGGGACCCAGGAGGAGATCTGTTCTTTCTAAGAACCACTTAGTGAAAAAGAACAATGGAGAGCTTGGGCCTGGGAGTCCAAGACAGCCCCCCAAATACTCAGGGTGGGGGGGAAGTGGTGACCCCAGAGTTTCTACCTGGCCCCTAAATGGTTCAAATATTAAAGGAAACAAACATTCTAGAAAGTGCCTAATATATAGTACCGTAAGTCCTTCTTAGGGGCACACCAGGAAGACAAACACCAGTGCCTAGAATAATAAAGACAAACAAAGATGGACGAGAGAGGAGAGCCCATGTTCCTGGAGGACCAGGCCGTGAAAAAGGTGAGAATCACTATAAAAGAACATCTGTGGGGGAGATCGTGCTATTTCACTTTGTTTTGAAGCAAGCTCTCCTTACTCCATAGCCCAGGCTAACCTGGAACTCACAGTTATCCTCCTGCTTCAGCCTCCAGAGTGTTGAGGTTACAGGCATGAACACCTGGTTTAGAAAAGATTGTCCTTAACCTGGTCAGCCTCTCAGACTAAAGTGTCTCCTACTCCCCTCCTCTGTTCGTTCAAATGCTTCTCTTTCCACCCCCTGCCCCTGGAAGAGCTGCCTGGGAATACAAGTGCACTGCTCTTCCCACACTGTGCATCAGAACAACAAAGGCTTCACTTCTTATTTTTATTTTGTGTATTGCCTGCATGAGTGGAAGCACACCCATGTCCTGCAGTGCCTGCAGAAGTCAGAAGGGGGCGTCAGATCCTTTGGAACTGGAGTCACAGAAGGTTGTTAGTGCAATGTTGGTTCTAGGAATAGAACTCAGGTCCTCTGCAAGAGCAGCCAGTGCTCTTAACTGCTAAGCCATCTCTCCAGCTCAGAGACTTTACTTTTTAAGCTAACTAAATAAAATAATATATTGAGTACACACGACATACCGCCATACATGTGTTGTACATGTAAGCACCAAGAAAACAATGGGATTTATTGAAACTGGGTAGAGAAGAGGCCTGGGATAAACTATGCCATGCTTGTCTATTAAAAAGTGCCTCATTTTTATAGAACAATAAAACAAGCTGTCCTGAGAAATAAAAAGGAACTCTAGGTATTGGCACAAGCCCTGAACATTGATCTGTGCCAGGTCTGGGCTTCTGGTTGTCCTCAAAGCATGTGCAGTCATTTAGAAAAAATAAACAGGGGCTGGAGAAATGGCTCAGCAGTTAAGAGCACTGACTGCTCTTGCAGAGACCCGGGTTTGATTCCCAGCACCCACAGGGCGGCTAACAACCATCTTTAACTCCAGTTCCAGGGGAATCCAACACCCTCTTCTGACCTCCACAGCATTGCATGACACGGGTGCACCTACCTACATGCAGACAGTACACTCATACACATAAAAAATAATAAATTTAAAAAGAAATGTACAGATCCATAATAAATAAAGTTTTTTAAAAAAAAAAAACACTTCTGAGGTTGGAGGGAGAGGAACCGCATGGTCAAAGAAGAATGTAGACTGCAGTTGGCCATACTGTGTGCATGTTCACACACAACACTGGATGGCCACAGCCACCTGAGCCGTAGCATCATGTCCTTCTAGTGTAACTCTATAAGGTGAGTATAGATTTTCCGGCCCTTTTCTCAAAAGAAGAAAACTCTTAAAGGTTATTAGGGGGATGCAGCTGGAAATCCCCAAAGCCAGAGATTAATCTTCCATCTCAGTGGCTCTCAGTCTTAAGGAAATCTCTTTAAAGTCTGGGTTTATTATGTGCACAAATATTTACCTGTTGTTCATGCCAAATTACAAAAGAAGATAATTCTTTGGGAGGAGGCTGTTTATTTTTTTGAGTTTTGAAACACAGTCTCTCTACTCTGTAGCTCAGGCTAGCCAGGAACTTAGAGTAATCCTCCTGCCTCAACTTCCAGACTGCTGGGATTACATGTGTAAGACCCCAAGCCTGGCTTAGAAAAGAACATTTTTTAGCTAATAAGCCTCTCAGACTAAAATAAATGTCTCTTCTTTCTGGCCTTTGTTCACTCCTGGCTTGCTCAGACCCAGGACTAGGAGTTCCACTTCCATCCCAGGAATCACCAACTCCAGATTCCCCCCAGCTACCACCGCTCAGGATCACAGACAGCTACACCCCGAGTCATCTAAGACTATTAGTTATTTAGGGCCCAGAACTGTCCATGTGAATAGTAATGAACAATTTAGAAATCATATTATGTTTTGACTTTAGGTTTTCCAGTTGATTTATTTATATTTATTTATCTCTTTTTCATAATGTAGATTTTGATATTATCTGGAACAAGTAGAATTAGAGCATTCATTGGCTCTTGTACCATGGGAAGAGCATAGCCAATATTATGGGGTACGTCCAAAAATAGAATCCCAAATCCATCCCTAGACTTATTTCCAGGGTAGGGGGAGAAATGGAAAGGAGCACTGTGAGAAGGAACACTGACGTCACTGTAGAAACAGCACAAATGCTGTGCCATCACTGTAGAGTTGGGATCTCCACAAAATCTCAAGTCGGTGTTCAATTATCCAGGGTATGAAAGGCTCTGGATTTGTTCTGTGCTGTCCAGTCAGCAGTGAATGGTCAAGAGGGTGACAAGATTAAGCACCATCTGCGAACACTTCGTTCTTTGTTATAAAAGGTGAACTGGGCAGACAGCCCTTTAGGAAAAAAAAAAAAAAATCCAGGCAAGGGAATGCAAAGTCCACTGGAGCAAACATGCTTTAGCAAACCAGCCTCTCCTCTGCTTCAAAAGATAACAGAGTGTCTCCAGATGGAATGTACTTCTGGAACTTAGCACCCCTTCACATGGAGAAACAGCTATTGTATTTAAATCCCTGGATCTGTCATCTGTCCCTCCTTCCCACTTCTTTTAACCTCTATGGAATGGTCCCCCCAAGCTTATAGCAGTGGATCCTAGGAACAAAAGATCTCTTTCTGAGACCATCCATTAATGTTGGGCTAAAGATTGTCTTCTCCTACACAAATGCCATGTGGGAAATCTGGCACAACTGCACGGAGCTATGGCTGGGCCTGTGGAGGAAGCAGCGTTGGTGTAACATGCATGATGGCTCCCCATGCTTGAGAGAGAGACATGCATCCCAGGAAGAAGGCAGCACAACTCCGACATGACACGACTGCAGCTGGTGCACAGAACAGACACCAAAAATACTATAAAATTAAAATCCCTCTCCCAAAAGATGGCCAAACCAATGCACTTTTCAAAGGCATTTTGTATCAGACTCTCTTAGATGTCCTGTTGATGTTGAAGGAGACAAGGCAATGTGAAATTGAATGAATTTAAAGCAAAGTAGCCATTTAGAGAAATGACTTCTCACTCAGGACAGCAGAAAATGTCTGGAAACATGAGTAATATGTTCTGTAGCAAACAGCATAAAACAAATGTTGCAAGACCTGCTTCCTTGTGTGGTGTATTGAACTTTTACGCATGTTCGCTGTGTGAACAAGGGGGTTAAAAGTTAAACAGTCGCCTAGGGCTAAGGAAAAGTACCTCGCACAGGTAGGAAATGGGCTTTTCGACTCCCGAACCATCAGGAGTATGTCTTTAGCGGGAGCTAACGGGCACCAGGGTGCAGGAATGTCTGTCCTTAAGGTTCCGAGCATTATGAAATCAGGCTGCTTTAATGTCTCCAATAGCCATCTGACCTTTAATCCAAAGTCATAAATTTATCATTGTCTGAAATCGGTGGATTATCATTCTTATTAAGGCCAGTCTTCAGGATTTAGCATTTAGAGAATTCTTGGTCTCCGGTGCATGACAGGAGGTTGAAATCCACTGGGGTACCCTGGGAAAATGGTTGAAGAGGAAGGAATTAGCGACTTTGAAACCATAACGTGCTACACTAACAAAGGAAGTAACAAAAGCAAGAGAAAAACAATGCCTGGCACTATCAAGTGAGCTTGCACTTCATAACGTGATAAATACCTGGGAGCCAGGTCCCTGTATAATGGATTACAATCCCTCTGCATTCACCTTAGTAACATTTTACAGGGGTTGTATTTTACTCCCAACTACCAATTATGTCATCATCCTGGCATTTAGCTGGACATAATGATACACAGCCAACCCACTCCTGCGACATAACTCATCGCTTAAAAGTGTTTGTAAAATCAGACGCTGTTGTGCATACACATCTTGCTATTAGATTCTACAGTTTAAAGTTTAGTAAACCTCAAAAATCTTGCATGGGTTTCTAGGTATCTTATTAATCCTAGAGGAAAAGATGCTCAGCTAGTTAAATGTCAAACTTGAAACCCTGTAAAAGGCAGACATGGTGTTTTGCATTATAAGGTACCTTATCTACGGCTGCTTTAAGGGGAGATGGAGACTTGCTTTGCTTTTTTTGTTTCTGCTTTGTTGTTGTTATTGTTGTCTTTTGTTTGTCTTGAGACAGGGTCTTCTCATAGCCCCAGCTGGCCTGGAACCCACTCTGTAGATCAGGCTGACCTTGATATCACAGAGATCTGCCTGCCTCTGCCTCCAGAGTGCTGGGATTAAAGGTGTGTACCACCACCCAGTGAGACTTGCTTTTTAAACTGTATAAAGAAGTCACTTCGACTCTCCTCCCCAATGCTATGTCATATGTTTAAATATGAAAATACACAGAAAAGTTCATGTGTACACACCCAGCACCGCACACTTCACCTCCCACCCCCAGCTCCTTCCCCAAACTCATTAAGCCCAAGGAAGAAACCACAACTGTTCCATTGACTTACACTGATTCCTTTTAATTTAGGTTTGAATAAGAAGAAAAAAAAAAAAGAAAACAAAAAATCAGATCTTTTATAAGCCTGTGAGGTCACCAAATTTAAATTAAGGCTCTAGCCTATAAAACACATTAATAAAAAATACTATACAGTGGGAAATTTAATACGAATGGTTAAAATGCATGGAATTCAGATTTTTACTGTCAAACAGCTCAATTAAACAAATTGAATTTTTAAGCAACAAAGGGGAATTGGACAGAATTAGGAACAGAGCATGGTCAGCAGCAGGGGCCTTTATGAGGGAGTGGGCCGGCCCTCCAGCCCAGAGTTACCTTTATTTGTTACCTCCGCAGTTAGAAGAGCCAGGCTGGCAGGACCGCAATACAAAAGGATAAAAAAATGTCCACCATTGAAACAGTTTTTGGCTCTCAATAAATCATCTGTCACTTCATCACAGCTCAGTAGATAATGAGCAATAAAGTTTTCACACTCGGGGAATGAGGACACAGACACAAGAAATACAGCTTGGGCTGCCCGCCTGGCTCTCTGAGTAGAAGGTGCTTTGTATGAGAAATGACCCCAAGATCCTAAAGAAGGACATGCATCTGTATAATAAACAATTTACTGCACTTAAAAATTAAACACATTTATTAGTAACTTTAATGGCAACAGTATTAGTTAGCCTGATGCTAACGAATTTAGAATTAGCTCCAAGCTCGAACTCAGCTGACGGTTGCTGGGACGGGGTGGTCTGTTCAAGGAGTTGCTATAATTTTTACTGGCATTATTTTAAATGTTTATGTGCACACAGTATTCCCCACCTGGCATTTAAATAAGGCTAACATATCTGTGATTAAAAATAATTTTTACTCAAAATGTTTCTGTACATCCCCACCCCGCCTCCACCCTCACCACTTTAAAAAAAAAATCAATTGAACAAAAAAAGTAGTTTGAGCTATTGATTCCAAAAATCATATGCTGGTCTGTTGAACAAATGCAGCCCATCTGCAGATGTTCTACAAACGTTTCACCACAATTACCTTGAATTGTTTCTGACTTTTATTCACCCATCTCAGCAACCTGCATGTGGGTGGGCTACACTATAACAAGAAACAACTGCACAGAGAGTGGGCCCGGAGCAGAGGAGGAAAGGCAGGAAGAAAGCAGCAACTCTGGGCCACTCCAGTTGCCCTGAATAAAGCGCTTCATAAAAAGTGCACGTGGAAACTGCCACAGGAGAAGCTGAGGTGCTGAGATGATTCCCAAGCGCATCCTTCCTGCCTGATGGCAGATGGTGGGTCAGCTGTGCTCTGGGCCCTGCCTCTGTTGGAGCAGGCATGGCTTTAGGGCACCGCAAGGAGAGGCCAGCCGCCCTGCAGGGATCTGACACCAGCTCTAATTGCCAAAGCACCTTCTCACTCCAAACTCATTTCCAGAAGCCAGATGTTGTACCCTAAACAGACAGGAGCTAAAGGTTGGGGTAGGGGCCCAGGGGTTTCTTACCTGGGTCCTGTCTCAGAGCCCCTGAGCCTCACCTTCTCAATGGAAGGCACCCTTCCCTTCCGTGTCCCAAACAGCCCACAGTGAGGCAGAGACTCTGCCACATATGGGTGCCACTCTGGACCCCTGCAGTATTTGTGGGTCATGAACTCCTCTTTTCTCTCCAGAGTCCATTTTGGGACAGATCACACTGCAGACCTTACAAATCTCAAACCCCAGTTGGAGCTGCTCCTGGGCTGTCAGTTTGAAGGAGCCGAGAGCAACACGACTGGCTCAAGCTGGAGAGTGTGGGAAGGCTGTCCCCACTATTCAACTCCTGTGGGATGGGGCCCACCAGACAACTGTACATTGGCTATGCGTCACTGGGACACTTGAGCTGAGTGAGGGCCAGGCCATTTCCCCAGGAAGATGAGCCAGCACTCCCTCTCTGCTTTGAGGTGCTCCCAGTGTAGAGTACTTGGTAATGTTTCATGGAGGGACAAATGGAATGGAGCACAGGTCACAAGATCTTTAGAATACCTATCTACCCATCAACAAGAATCCTGTATTTCCCTTCATATCTGTTCTATAAAAGTTCCACCATCCAACACAATCTCCAAGTTTTAATTAGCACTGCTTGATCTTATTAACGTGTGTAAAAAATATAATCAAACAACAAATTACAGCAATTTGCAATTGCAAGATATTAACTAATGCTATGTGCTACAGGAAAAAAAAAATCACGCTGATATGTAAATAAATGCAAATTCAGATTTCCATACTGTATTTTGTACCTACTTTCAGAGAAAAGCAAGTCACTTAAAAACCTTATTTCTCAGTTGTATTCGTTAAAATAATGCATGTTAATTATATTCCTACATTCATCTTACAGATAACTGATAAGTTACACAATGTAACTAGTAATAACCCATGCAGCCCACTTTATTATCTTATGAAATTAGAGATTGAACATTGATTATGAGTAATAGGGGAGTTCATGCAGTTAAGACAGCACGTGAGGGGAAGTATATAAAAACTGGGAAGCTGGCAGCTGAATTGCTAAAAGTCATTAATTAACAGACAAATGCTCCCGGTGAAGACTGTAAGACTTGTACTTTTTAGACCAAGAGATGAATTATTTATTCATACCCTCACTATACCATAGAGTGCAAGCAGAGTTTGTTTAACAACAATAGTAGAAATATATTTGCTATGGGGGCAGCCTGGTAACGCGGCTTGTTAGGGCATGCTATTTGTAAGCAAATTTATAGGAAAAGTATGTGGCATCTAATACTAAAATACTCTAGCCTCAGACTGAAGGGTGATTTTACAAACGTCCTGCAACACTCCATCATCCCTTCATTTTAATGTCTTTATTTTATGATTTTGTTGATGAAATACTACTAACCCAGTGCTCAAAATTCCTTTTAGGCTGCAGGCACTGGCTAGTTGACATGGCAAGCCATATTTTACGGCCATATATTTCAGCTCTCTCTGTCCAAGTTGGAGGACACAGTAGCCAAGATGGTTTTTCATCGTAGAAATATATTTTCATATTTATTTATTGATTTGACTAATGTATCTATTTTTCAATTCACATGCTTATGTTTCAATCCATTAAAGTGATTCATGGTCAAATAATATGTTATTGCCAGTACAAAGAGGAGATAAAAACCCTGCCCGTTTGCTATAATACAAGAACAAAAATAACAAAAAAACATTGCATGATTAAATATAGTTCTAATCCCCCAAAGATCAAAACTAAAATGATGTTTTTAATTATTTCACAAAAGGCATAAAATACAAGGTTTTCTTTTTTCAAAAAAAAAGTATGATGAAATTACCTATGAAATAAGTTCCCCAGTAATAAATATCTTGTGGAGGTTTCTTAACAAGATTGAGTATGCAATACAAACTTAGCATAAAGCATGAAATTAACCACAAAATAAAAGCTAAAACAGTCTTCAATTATTCAGCAGAAGTCCAATGAAGAAGCTGACCACTGCGAGACAGAGCCCCGCAATCTCCAACCACCTTCCTCGCAGTAATTCTTTGTGGTGAAGCTATCATTAAGATCTGAGGTTCCTGGAATGAAGACAGAGGCATGCACCTGCTTTCTCTAATAGCTTAGAGCCCTCCCTTCAGGTCAGCTCTGAAGGACCACTCTAGAACAAAGCTGGTAAGGAAATACCACTGGGCTCCTGCTCTTTGGCTCCTCCCCAAGGCTTCACAATGAATTTCATTTTCCTAGGATGTTGTTTTAAGGTTCTAGACATATAAATGAAACAATAAACACACCACTTTCCCAACATGTATGCATGTTGGGAAAGTGGTGTATTATTGTAGGATATAGAAAGTGATAACAGAGAATAGATCTGATAGAGGGTGACCGTGAGGGAGAGACGTAAAAAATGAGAATGGAAGCCGTGTAGAGCATTCGAGCAACTGACAAGTGTTGGCCCCAGGAAGGACGGAACACAGTGGGCTGTCATGCAAACAGGAAACTGACAATAAATGGGGTGAAGGAGCACCAGCCCCGCCAGGAAGAATGAAGGAAAACAACGGACACTGAAGGCAAGCGAGCTCTCAAGGTGGGTCTTCAAAGAGAAGTCAGATTTTACAAGAGTCCGGGGAGATCCTTAGAGTTGGAAGATCTGGGGCCTTGACGGTGAAGTAGTCAGGGACAGCAGGACATGCACTATGCTGAGATGGAGGTACTGGGCAGGCAATGGCAAGGTCAAGGTGTTTATTGAGCATCTGCCATGGGCCAGGCAGCTTGCTACGGACCAGGAGCATCACTGTTCCACTCTCGTAAGTATTCTCTGTAGAATTAGCCAGACCTTAGCTGCCTTTGAAAGAAATCCAGAAATATGGGACCTGAGAGATGGCTCAGGGGTTAAGAGCACTGGCTGGTCTTGCAGAGGACCAGAGTTCAATTCCCAGCAGCCACATGGTGGCTAGCAACCATCCATAAGATAACTCCAGTTCCAAGGGATCTGATATTCTCTTCTGATCTCTGCAGGAGGCATTGCATGGCACAGGTGCATTTATCTACATGCAGGCAATGCATTCATACAGATAAAATAATTAAAATTATAAATAAAACATTAAAGAAGAAATCCAGAGATAATGAAATTATTACCAGTGGCCTGGAGAAGAGCTGTCAGGCATCGAGGGAGGGGTTCTCTCCATTCTTGCCTGTGATCCTTACAGCAGCAGAACCCAGGAGGTTGTGACAGGGGAGAAGAGCAGAGTCAGGGCTGGCAGCCTGTCCTCAGACAGGAATAGCTGAAGCTGGGGTTGGGTGAGGTGGAGTCTACCAGAACTGAATGTGAAGGGGCCCTAAGTACGATCCATGCCCTTTGGGCTCTGCAAGCATCGGAACTGTAGAACGTCCCAAAGATTTAAACGGGACCTGCAGTGGTGCTGGAACACCCCTCCCAAGTTTGCCCAGGGGAGCCACCTGAGCTCATGTTTGTCCTGTGCCTCCCCCCCATCCCCTGCAGTTTGCCCCAAGCCCAGCCAGTCACTCTTAGCTTCCGTTGAGTTAGTCCACGCTTGTCTGATCCCATCCTCTCCACAGGAACGCGACTTCCCTGCTGAAGGCACCATTTCATGCACAGAACTGACTAGGTGCTCTGTAGATGTGTTTTATATTTTTTTAAAAATGGCTGAGATACTCCATTTCCTGAAACTCACTCAGAGATCTAGTCTGCAGGAATTTTAAGCAAATTGGAGAGAAATAAAAAAAAAAAATCACTCACAAGCTCACCATCTAGAACATCCATTTTAACACTTGGGTGCAGTTCCTGTCTTTTTCCATGAGAATTCACACTTTTTAAATTAATCTTCATGTCAAGCTATTCAGAATGTCTCACTGTCTACATTTTATACTAAATATTTCATATCTGATGGTTGTCCTGACTTTGCCCCTACAACAATCTTGAATGGTTGCCTAGCATTTCCTGGTAGGAACGTACCATAAATATACACTGTTTATACATTTGCCATCACCAAAGAGGCTGCAATAAAACCCTCAGAGACAGTCTTCAGAAATGTCTATAATTATTTCTGTAGTATAAACCTTTAAGTCTGTCTTAAAATACCACTGATGTTCTTAACCAGACAAGCTCTACCAATAGGCTGCACCCTCAGAGATGTCCATTCTTATAACCTCTAAACACCAGATAGTATCTTGAAAATGTTTTCATAAGTAAAACTTTATATATGTAATTTTGTGAGTAATTCAGTAGTTCACGTTTGTTTGCATTGTAGTGGTCAGGTTTAAAGTTTATACTTCTAAAAATTATTTCTTCTCCTTTGTTTTCTTAGTTTGCTGTCATCAGGAAAGCATAATTAACAATCAAACTTGCTCATAATCTCACTCCAATAAAGCCCATAGGCATTTTCTCTCTTTTTTAAAAAAAGTTTTGTTTGGACCTATTTTGAAACAGGGTTAGCCTGGAACTCACTATGTAGACCAGGCTGGCCTCAAATGCACAGAGATTCACCTGCTTCTTCCTCCGGAGTGCTGGGATTAAAGATGTGCACCTCCAAGCCAGCTCAAGATTTCCTTTGTAAAAGGTCAGAAAATTAAATATCCTCCCTTTTCCAAACTCAAACCAACCTCAGCCACTCTTCCCAAATGTCACTAACAACTGTGTAATTTGATTCCCAACATAAAAACCAGAGAGAGAGAGAGAGAGAGAGAGAGAGAGAGAGAGAGAGAGAGAGAGATTGCTACATTGTTTTGTTTTTGCTCATTCCCACGATGGCCTTTAATTTTGATTTTGTTATTTTTTAACATCAGAATGAAAGTAGTCTCTGTCTCTTTGTCTATCTGTCTCAATCTCCCTCTGGGTTGGAAGCAAGGAAAGGAGAGAGGAAGGGAAAAAGAGAGATTTTATGACTAATGTAGGAATTAATTCATGACTACGGAAATTTCTGCTTTCAGTTTTCTTCAATGATCTGGAATTTGTATATAATAAAGATAGAAATATTTGACCTCTAAGTTGCATTTTGACATAACTTTTTACTTGAAGAATAGTTTTAACGTGTAAATGTATTTTTAATAAATTCAAATCCATCTGCTCTTGGCCCTTATACACAATGCTACAATTTTGTGTTTGTTTCTTTTTGAGATGGGGTCTCACTGTGTAGCCCTGGATGGCCTGGATCTCACTATGTAGACCAGGTTGTCCTCTAACTCATAGAGATCTGCCTGCCTTTGCCTCCAGAGTGATGGGAGGAAAGGCGAGTGACACTGCAGCTGGCTCAGAGCCACACATTTAAAACTTCTTGCCGCAGAAAGAGTAAACTCGGTTTGCTAGCACCAATGCACATCACTACTTGAGCTTAAAGTGTTCATCTTTATGTTAGTTTTTGTTTTAATCATATAGCTGTATCTGACTTTTCTTTTCCCAAACTTACTTATCCCAAACTGTTTACTGAATAATTGATCTTCTTACTACCCCAAAATGCCATCTTCATTAGATACTAAATTATTTGTGTCATGTTCTGAGATTTCTTCTCTGTTCTATCGATCCGACTGTCCCTGCACCAACAGCACATTGTTTTAATCATTCCGGTATTTTAATATCTGTTAGGTCAAGCCCTTGCTCATTATTCTTATTTTTCAAAATTTCCTTGGCTCTTCTCAGCAATTTATTTCTCCAGATGAACTTTAGCCACATTTTGCTAAGTTCCACCCCAGGTCCCACGGGGGCTGGAATTGGATATTCATTGAATTTGCAGATGAATTAGGCGAAAGTTGACATCCACACTACTAAATCTTTGGGAGCAGAGACATTATTCTTTGTATCCATTTGGGTCTTTTTCCCCTGTTCCCTGAGAACAGTTTTATTTTTTTTTTTTGACACTTCTCCAGGTCACTTTGTAAGCTTATTCTGATTTTAAAATTATTATTGTTTCTGCTACAATTGAAACTAAATTCTTTCTGACAGGATGTTGTGGGTTCAAAAAACCCATCATTTTATGTGCATCTTCTTAATTTGAGCTAAAAATCATTAAGTCCTAGTTAATAATCATTTTTAATGAGCTGAAATCATCTTAGTGTTTATGGTGGACTCTCAGTTGGCTCTCTTAAGTTTCACAAGTGGAATTGCGTCAACTGCAAACAATGCTTGATTTGATCTCCTTCATTCCAGTCTTTATGTGTCATTTTCCTTTCATTTAAAAAATATCTACAAAAATTTCATAAAATGACCCTGTCTTGTATCAGCCATCACGTCAGAGGATAGAACACAAGGATGCCTGAAGGCTGGTGAGTAGGTGTCTTATGAAGATATTGTCTCTGTGTCAAAGAAATGGCCTCCATCTCCTTGTGTGACTTCTCCTGGGGAGACATAAAATCTACTCACCTCAGATAAGGTGTTAGCAGCAGATAGAAGAAATGGCCCCATCTGAGTCTAGCTTGGGGAACCAGTAAGTTTATTGTGGTTATTTAGAGAGTATGGGTCACTGTCAGGCAGCTGCACCCGAAAAGCCTACCCCAGCAGAGGTAGTGGCTCAGGAAAGCTACGGCCTGGGCCTCCTTGGGCCTCTCTGAGAGGCAGCTTCACTAGAACCTTCTTCATGAGTCTTCTACTCTGAGCAGCCTGAGTCTCTTATGATTTGTGAGTTTCCTAATCCCTGTGTATTTCTTTAGCTTTCTGAGACTTGGGAGCCTTTCTCCTGCCTCTAGGGACTGTTCCAGTTTAGAGTAAACAGCTACAAACACTTTACTATTGCCGTCAAGAACAAATATTAAATTTTACCACACAGGTCTTCAGCATCAAATGAGATGTCCATGTGTGTTGTTTCCTGTGTCCGGTATGAGACTATGCATTAGTCAGGGTTCCCTAGAGAAGCAGAGCCGACAAGATAGAATAATGAATAGTAAAAGGAACTTTCCATTAGACTGGCTTACCAGATACTGTCCAGGTAGTCCAACAATGGCTGTCTATTACCAGCAAGCCCAAGAATAGAAAGCAATCATTGCTTAGTCCATGAGGCTGAATGTCTCAGCAGTTCCAATCTGATGCTGAAGGCCTGGAGGATTCCAGGAGGCCTACCTCAGTCCACATTGGATGCCTGAGCTGCCTCCTAACATCTGTGATAGCCTCAGTGTCTGCAATAACGGAGCAGATGAACTAGCCAGCAGGAGTAAAGGCAAGTGGGCAAAAATCAAAAAGCTTTCTTCTTCCATGCCTCTTATCTGGGCTGCTGCCAGAAAGTGTCGCCTGCATTAACATGGGTCTTCACTTCTCACTTCAAATATTCCAATCGCAATTCCTTACTGGGGTGCCCATTGGCCTCCTTCTTGGTTTATTCCAGATCTAGTCAGGTTGACAACCAAGATTAGCTATCACAGATATATGCTAACTGATTTCTCCAAGATGGCCCACATCTGCACTCTGAATGACAGGAGGACAGTGCTAGCTTCTCATGTTCAGAATCTGAACTTGGAGAACTCCAGGTCCAAGCCTCTCCTCGACCACTTCTACTTATGTGATGCTCGCTGAGCACTTCCTGAGACAGGTCTAAGCATGAAAACCTCAAGAATGAGCTGAGCCTTATTATGTACACAAAGCACTTGCCCAGGCTGGGTCACACCCCACGTCAGCATCAATCTCTGTACACAAGACTGTCCTCTGACAGACAGATGCCATCTTCCCAAGTTTGACTGTACTTGCTTGCCTAAGATCCAGCACAAGTGAACTTATTAACCGTGCGCGCCCCAACAAGGAAGGGAGGGGCGGGGCCAGTCATGGGATCCTTGCCTCAGAGTCCAGCCCAACCAACAGGTAGTCCTAGCTGCACCTGACATGGGGGAGGGGTTCGGAATATATAGACCGGGAATGCCTAGGAAGGTTTGCTGGTCATGAGGGAAAGCCACCATCCATGCTTGGATGGGGATGCTCTGCAGCAACCTTGGGGTGGGGGCACCCACACTCCCATAAGTAAACTGTCGCCCGTTGCTCTGTAAGTAAGCCCAATAAACTCACTGGTTCTTCAGCTCTCGTTTTAGTGAAATCATACCCAGGTTTGTCCCTGGGACTCAGGAAGGAGGGGGTGGACATTGTTCACACTCCTTCAGAAGGAATTTTAGCTACCGTCCTGCTGAGCGCTGTTTCCTGTCTCTTTTGGTATAAGAATCATTCCATTTGGATTTTCAAATCTATTTACAGTTAACATTGATTTGTGGTTTCTTCATCTTTATTCAACTTCGATATCAAGAATCTTCTGATCTTATCAAATGAATTGAAAAGCTTTTTCTCCTTTTCCAATAAATATAAACTGATACATAATACCAGTGTTCTGATGGATGAATGAAAACAATAATAATTTTCAATGAATTCTATTTAATACTGAAAGCAGATCATATGTGCAGACACCGGGTCATCAAAAAAAGCCCATCCTCATCTCTAACTCAACAGTATGTGTTAATCCCTCCACCCCACCCCCAAACACACCTGTTTCTCTGTGTGACACCACAGACCAGTCATTAATGTCCATAAAGATAAACCCAAACTTACTGTGTGAATGAAAACTAAGATATAAAACTTCATAGTGAAGTTTTAGTGAAATCACTAAAAACTTTCAATGAAATCACTAAACGAGCTTTAGAAATATTTTTGGTTTGAATACTCAAATGAAAAATATATATTGGGCCTCTAAAATGACAGCTATGTTTTGATTTTAATATATAAACAAGACAAGTGAGATACTCATAGCTTTTATTTCCAGAAAATAAAAGTTTCAAGCAAGGAGAGCACAGCCTGGAAAAGAAGAAATAAAACAGATGTTGTACTCCAGGCTGGTTCCAAAATGAGTACCCAAAGGAAAGGGAGGGTTAGAGATCAGTGCTGTCAACAGCAGTTTGAGGGAAGTGTTAGGCAAGTTTTACTGAAGCAACCTGACTCTAGAAAACCAGAAGAAAAGACCCTAGGTAGAGCTATATTACTGGTGTATTAGCTTAGCTATAAATCTAACAACAACAACAACAAAAAAAAAAGCAAAGAGGAACTCTCACCAATGATGGTTTCAGCAGCGCCCTCCTTCCTGTTTGAGCCATGGAACAGAAATCTGGAACTCTGGAAAAAGTGTAGGAGCCTGGGACAACAGTCCCCATTTGTGCTACCTTGTTCTGACTCAGCACCTTACATCCTCCAAGCCAGAGAGCAAGCCCTTTGATTTGGAAAAATTTGTATCTCTTCTTGGAGTTTCTAAAAGAGCTGAGTCCCTAAGCTGAACTGGCCCAAGCCAGTTTTAAAGTGGCCCCTCTTAGAACCATGTTTGAGATGCCATTTAATATGTGGGAGATCTGAAGGGATGGGAAAGTCCACAACTTCTTAGTATGCACCCAAATAATCATATATATTTCATGGCTCAAGGCCCAAAGCTCATGGCACCACTGGTCCAGGCTCACCGAGCTGCTGGTTGAGCAGACTACAACTCAGCTTCATCCGGTGTTCCTCCCCAGCATACTCAAGTCCTCAGTTTCCTGTCTGTCCGTGGGCACCAACATCTCCCCTTGGATTAGCATTGTGTCGCATGCTGGATGGAGAGCGAGCATGCTCAAAGTGCAAGGGGGCAGCATTTCCTTCCCATTAGTCTCTTTAAAGTGGGTATAGTCATTATCTAGGTTGGCATCAACCCCCAAACCAGGTAGCCCAAATCAACAGAAATGCATTCTCTCAGTTCTGAGATGACAGCTGGGAGGAACAACACATCGAGTCTTGTCTCCTCACTTCTCTGACCAGAATCCATGCTGCTCCTTGGCTAGCAACCTCTGGCCTCATCTCTGGCCGGCATCCTTCCCTATGCGTCTCTTCTCACAGCCACACTGAGGAACCATCCAGCCTCACTGCAGGCTCTTGCTGAGTGCACCCAGGCCAGCTCTTACAAGGACACAGACATAATGATGAAGGGTTGTCCTTGCTCCGTGACAGACTTACCTTAAGGAAGGACATCTGCAAAGGCCTGATTTCCAAATAAGGTCACATTCTGAGGTTCCAGAAAGCACAGGAATTAGCGGGAGAGTGTGCTGCTCATTCAGTACGGTAGCAGTTTGACCTTGATTTTAAATGTGTTGCTTTGCTTTGGATGTGCCTGACCTACTACCGTTAAGTAGAACACTATTCCAGAGTTATGTGTAGGTGATTCATTGTGATTGTGTGTGTGTGCATATACATCTACATATGCAGGTGCCTACCTGTGCACACAGACACAAAAGCCAGAGGAGAATCTCTTGTATTTGGCTCCATCGCTGACTGCCTACTCCTTTGGAGACAGAGTCTCTCACTGAGCTTGGAGCTAGGCTAGAGCCCAGCAAATCCCAAGAACCCTCTTGTCTCTTCCCCCAGCAGTACTGGGGTTATAGACATGTGTGGCTAGGCCCAGCTTTTTCATATGTGTGCTGGGATCCAATCTAGGTCATCATGCTTATACAGCAAATGCTCTTAAACCATGGAGCCATCTCTCCAGCCCCAAGTAATTAATTTTAATTTACTCTATCGTGTACTGCTCAGAGTTGGGGACACCAAGTGTACCCAACACAGGAGAGGCATGGGTGTGGCCCATGGATGGGCCTTCGCTGAAACTTGTGGACTCTTTGGGTTGCTGGAGATCATGAGCCAAGCGCAACCCAGGACTGAAGAGTTTGAAGAACCCTGCATGCCCCAGAAAGAGTTAAAACTCAGAAAGCAAAGGCTATGGAGTCATCGAAGCCAGAAACTCTGGGGAAACGCACAGCGCTCAGCCTTGCAAGATTCCTTCGGAGCCCAGTGCAGGCAAATGCTGGCAAGGAAAAAGGGCCCAGATGAGCCAGCAAGTCTCCCACTCCATCATGAGGAATTGTTCTCTCGAGTGGAGACCAGCCGGGATCTGTTTGAAGCACTTACCATATGTGTATGAAAAAGGTCTAATTTGTCCATTGTGAAATTTTGCTTTTCTTTTGAAAGGATAGTTAATTTAAAGTAATTTGTTTCACAGGTGAAACCTCTTTTTTGCGAATGTTTCATATATCAACTTCAGTTGCCTGAACAATTAGAAATTGTCACCCAAGAAAAATGTCGCAGTTCATGTAAATAACTGTTTACCTAAAGGACTGGGGGCCCGGCGGAGTCAGCGTGCCCTAATGAAGCATGACTGGCGGAGGAAGCCAGGGCGAAGCGGCATCTGCTACCGCCACACCACTTACAGCAAAAATTGGCCCAAACAACTATTATTTGTTTTTTCCTTGTCAGAAATAATGTAGCTTGAAAATTTTCAACAGGCAACATGAGTCCAGACCATTTGTTACTTCTAATGCCTAATTGTTCTCCTGGCAGATATAAAAAATTGGGGCACTGGTGTCATTTACCTAAATTTCTAATTAATGCGACAGCAAAAGAGAAATTGGAGCAGGGGGGGGTAAGCGTTGAAAAATGTGTCTGCCTGTGATTATGTCATCTGCCTTTGCTAACTTCCTGCCTGTTCTTCCAGCACCTGGTATTTGGGATCACGCTCTATGCATTCATTTCAACCGAATGGAGAGATAAGTATCATGGAAACAAGGTGCCCTTTCTACTATCTATCTACCTACCTATCTATCTATCTATCTATCTATCTATCGATCGATCTATCATCTATCTCTATCTATCATCTGTCATCTATCAATCTATCATCTATCTGTCATCTATCATTTATATATCATGTGTATCTATCTATCTCTTTCTTTGTTCTTTTATGACAGGGTCTCGTGTTGTAGCCAAGACTAGCCCCCATCTCATGGCAGACCTCCCGCCTCAGCCTCCCAAGTGTTGGGAACACAGGCATGAGCCACCACACCCAGCTGCTGTCCTAACAAGCCGCACAAACAGCTATTGCTCTGAAACGGAATTTGGACTTAGTAGTGTTTCTGGGGCATTTGTACTTCTACCTGCCTCCAAGAGGAAGACATGTCCCACAGATCTACACGATATCCATGTGGTTCTTGGTTTAGATTCTAATCGGGAATGCATCCCTGTTCTTAAACCCTATGTATGTAGGGAACAACCCGATATTTGGGAGTTTCTTGGAGTTATGTCCATCTATAGAGCAGCCCTCTTCCCATTGACGCCGTAACCGTCTTCTGCTAGACTCCTGGGCACACGTCTCTGTAAACAGGTGAAGCTCCAGAGTCACCTTAGGGCTGACCTGGATGAGGTTAAAATGATACAAAGCATTTCCTGTCACATGACCTCAGAATGACAGTGCCTTGGAATGCCTGGTGGGGAACACCAGCTAATTAGGAAGTATAATATTATTCCTTAGAGACAGTGTACACAGAAAGTCTGCAGACAAGTTTTTCAGTAAATAAACATCTTCTGATGAACTTAATTCACTATCTAGAAGGAGTGGCCCTTACAATCCTTATTTTCAAAAGATAAAAATCATGTCTCGTAAGAAAAAACAAAAACCATATGTATTATGTTTGCTGATAATGAGTTGTTCACAGTGGTCTCGTCTGAATTGCTACTCCTGTTCAGATCCTACTAAAGCCACATCAAGGTCCTGGGTGTTGGGACCCTAACACGGCCTCTTTGAACGACAGCACCTTCCTGTCCTCTCCCCTTGCGTCTCACTGGTCATTGGTCCAATCTTGGTGAATTCAAACTCCTGTTTTTGTTTCCTCGTCGCTTGACCGTCTCCTGTACATGTCCAGCCCTGCCTTCAGCATATCAGGTCCCGAGAAATTCTTACGAGCATTTCCCCACCTCTCCAGCCCTTCCCGCAGAGCGTGGGCTGGGAGATTTGATTGTGCAATTAATGCCATGGGGGATTGTGAAGGAAGGCTGCACACTCCCTCCCTCACTGGTGGAAAACTTGTTTCTCAGTCCTGGAAGTGAGAAACTGGGCTCTCCATTGGAAGACAGGACCTGTGGTTGCAGGGCACTGTCAGCAGCTAAAATCCAATTACCGAAGCCCTGCAAAAATTCTAGAAAAGGGTGTTTCTCATTTGCTAAGTGAAAAATACCCACGACCCCTTCCTCTATGTGACTCGTTTCTTCCTCTAATAGCCTCAATTACCACAAACTATCCTAGCAGCGCCTCTGTTTAAAGGCCTTTTTACTCATTTTCACTAAACATGCCAAGTGCGGCTATTATTATGGGAAGTGTGAATTTTTTTAAAATCATTGAACTGTATTATATTAAAGCAATAAAAGTGATTATCCAGTCCAAACCTCTCCAATTTACCAATGAGGAAAATGAAATTTAACCTAAGCTTATGTGGACAATTAAAAGACAAAAGCCAGGTCTCCAGCACCACCTGCCCAGCCCTCTACTAAGGCCTTTTTTCCAGCCAGGACTTTGTCTCTGAAAGGACAGGCCTTGAGTGACTATGATCATCTTTCACAAGGCTTCTGATCACTCTGATGCCCTCATTAGGCAACAGAATCTGAACCACATTCCTTGCTCACAAGAGTTGTGTCATGCTCCTGGAGACCCTCTGTTGGAGGTGGTAAGTCTGTTACAGGCTAAGGACTGGACTCAGGACAACGGGAAACCTGACATCAAGGTCAGCAAGCATTTGGCTAAGGGTGTCTTCTTTCTTTCTACTAAAGCATTAAAGATCCAGCTCCCTCCAAGACATTTCTGTCACATCTGGCCTTTCCTAACTCAATAGTTCCTTTAAAAGAACAGTTCTTAAGCTGGGTGTAGTGGCACATGCCTTTAATCCCCAGCGCACAGGAGACAGAGGCCAGTCTGTTCTACTTAGCGAGTTCTAGGCCATCTGGGGCTGCAGGGTGAGCCTGTCTCAAAAAAGCGCAAAAAAAGGAGGAGTTATTGGGGCTGGGGAGATGGCTCAGCGGTTAAGAGCACTGACTGCCCTTGCAGAGGACCTGGGTTCGATTCCCAGCACCTACATGGCAGCTAAGAACCATCTTTAACTCCAGTTCTGGAGGAATCCAACACCCTCTTCTGATCTTCGCAGCATTGCACAACATGGGTGCACAAACCTACATGCAGACAGTACATTCATACACATACAAAAAAAAGACAAAAAAGGAGTTATTGAAGCCCATACTGAAAGACAACATGCAGTTTCAAAACCCAAGTCCTGAAGTGAGACCCTTCATTTCCTTCCTGCTAAACAAGATACCCTTTCTAATCCCCAGACGTGGAGAAGCCTGCACGGTCCTGAAACCTGCAGTTACGGTCCAAAGCCACTAATGATATTTATTCCTTTATTATTTTTAAAGAGCTCCTATATCCCAGGCTAGAGTAAACTTGCTCTATAGCCAAGGATGGCCTTGAACTACTGATCCTCTTGCTTCTACCTCCCAAGTACTGAGATGACACAGATGTACAACCATGCCTGCCCACCATGCTCATGTGGTGCTGAGGACTGAACCCAGGGTTTTATGTATGCAAGGCAGGCACCCTACCAACTGAGCTCCAGCCCATCTATGATGTTTATAACCAAGGTATCTTCTGTGTCTTGAGACAGGGTCTTCAATGCAGTCCAGGCTGGCCTTGAACTCACTTCCTCCTTCCTCAGCCTTGCAAATGTTGGTGTGTGCCACCATGCCTGGCCAAGAAGGCATTTTTCCATCTGTTTATGCAGGTGATGGTTCCTATTTATCATGAAACTTCAGCTCAGCAGGGGTGACGATATTCTTGGCTTCATTATTATACGTGTGGTCTATTGATTCTGCTCATAGTTTTACTGTTAATAATTAAGTCTCTAGCCTTATTTCTTAATCTCATTTTATCCTCTCTACTCATCCTAATCATTCTTTACATTAAAGGATTAGTGCTCTGGGTGCGACCCGACAAATAATAATCCACCTTGGAAAAAATACTTCTCCAGAAAGGGAACAAGTGATTTTCTCCTAAGCAGCCTTGGCAGATAGGCCAATGCCCCCGAGGATAACTTGAAAGTGGTAGAGAGTCCCCGACATGGTAATGCCTCCCAGCAGACCAACACACAGAAGTGGCCCTCCCTAGTGGGCAGCATCTCTGCAGCTTAAGCAAAGAAGAGCCTTATTTCTCCTGCCACAGGTGACTGATTCTATCCATCAGGAAAAAATGAAACACTTTATCACGTGGCTCCTCCTCTTTAGCCAGCCCAAATTCTCAGAGGTGAAGGGACATGGAAGATGCCCTCGAACTCCACTGACCACTTGATGACAACAGATGTGTTTTCTGGTGAGGTGCATGGTGGGGGTCATTTCAGGATGTGTTCTAATGGTCTCTGTGTTAGGTGTTCCCATGAGGCAGAGTCAGAGTGTGGCCTGACTCACTCCACAGCTGAGCATTTTAGAAGAAAGAGCCAGGACCACTTTTTTTTAAGTCCTCTCTGTTGGACAGAAATTATTTTAACAATTGAAGAGCTCTATGCTTCCATTGTTCATCTGGTAAATCTTGAAGTCAAAGTCATGTCACCTCATTAATGGCAGATTCCAAGCCTGTTGGAAAGCCCCAAAGGAAGCATTGACACCCATGGCCACAAAGGAGATTAGTCACGGCAGAGGGCTGGGGATTCCAGCCCTTCTTCCTGCTGGAATACCGTCAAAGCCAAGCACATGGCCATTGCCCCTGGCTCCCCTGCCTGTATGCATGTCTCAGCCTCCAGGAAAAACTGGTGTCATGAACTGTGCTGTGCAGAGGGCAGGGGAAGTATCCCAGCAGGACAAAGCCGCAGAACAGAGGCTGCGTCCCCAAGGGACGTCTCCAAAGAAGCCCCGGCTTTGAGACAGTACAGACCTAGAAGGAACCCCTCACTCTGCCAGCTCCTAGTCTATGGGGCACTGGGCAACTCTCCCAACCTGTAGGAATTCCAGCATCTTCATTGTCAACATGGGGGAAAAAAAAAAAAACACTCCTGAAAAGCTGGAAGCCTTGAATGAGGAAACAAATACAGATATAAACATCTCTTCCAGTGACAGACACTCATTAGACAGAGACCACGATTACTGTCACAGTGAAACTCCATTATCGACAGTAAAACAAGCTGAAAGACATCTGCACTGCTGGACTGTCATTTGCTATTATTTCAATTAATCGATTTAAGGACAGAGACTTCCAAACAGAATCACTTAATGGGAAAACACAAGATTAAGCTGAAACGGTTTGTGATCTACTATTTTTAAATCTTCTACTAACTGGTTGGACATCCATTAATTTGTTTTATATCCCTTATCTACGAACATAATAACATCGCTGTAAAATGTAACTGGAAAGCCACCAAGAGGCTGGGGAGAGAGCTCAACGGGTAAAGCATTTGCAGTGTGAACACGAGAACTTCAGTTTGAATTCCGAGAACTCATGTAAATGCCAGGTATGGCAGCACACAGCTATAATGCCAGTGCTTATGTGTTGAGACAGGAGGTGAGAGAGAACCCACAGAAGATCCGGTCCAGCTGGTCCGGGGTACACAGGAACAAACAACAAAAGAGACACTGACCTCAATGAGGTGGGGAAGACCAGGACCAAGCCCTGAGGCTGTCTTCTGACCTCCACGAGCATATCACAGCACATGCTCCTATCTCCATTCATACATTCATACACACAAGCACTAGCAGGCATGGACACCACACACACACCACACACACACACACACACACACACACACACACACACACACACTACGAAGACATGCTGTTATTCTATGAGAAAGGCTGTTATACATAACAGATGCACAATTAAATATTTGTGATAATAATGAAAATTAAACAATTCAGAAATGCCCATGTTCAGTGTGCTACCCCAAATATTTCTGAGCCTATTTGTTAATAAGCGAGAATACAATAACTCCAACACTGAAAGTTTTTAACATATGTCCCATTCTTTCAACTCAAGAATCAACCACCCAATATGTCTACATATTTAGGAATAGAAAATACAGCACAGGACATGGGAACTATGGGAAAAATAATGTATTTTTTTAGTTTAAAAGGCAATCTCTTTGTCCCATAATGAAAGAATAAGTACTGTGTTTAGAAGTATGTTGGGGGGGGTAGACATTTGAATAGTTTTACAGTGTGAGAGAAATTTGGAGGAAGGAAGAAGCACTCTGTGATGGACAGATGAGGTCTCTGGGTGCTGCACTGAGGGTGCTCACCAGATCTCTCATAGAACACGTAAGCAGTGGTGCAGGGCTGCATGAGCTCACCACATCCCTCATGGAACAGACACCATGAGTTCCATGCCAGGAGATGTAAGAGGACATGGGCCACATGAGGGAAGGCCTGTGGGACATGAAAGAGGTTCAACCTCACCTTTGAGGAAAGGGGGACAGTGACATGGCCACAGGGGAGACTGACTGGAAGGTGGCAAAACAGTGGCAATTGGAGCCGACTTGCAGTTTGAGAAAGTAACGAACAAGAAAGAGGCAAGGGCCCAGGAAGACTTCTGGGTATCTGCTAAGGTAACTGAGTCAAAAATTGAGTCATTTTCTGAGAACAGAGTCTCAGGAGGCCAGGGTTGGCAGAGGTGGACGTAGCATTTGTGTAAGTTTGTGTCACACAGACCTCTAGATGACTGAAGGACACAAAGAGAGAGAAGGTGAGTCATTGCAGCTGGAAACGCCTGTCTAGAGCTCACCTCACTTTCAAAGGCAGTAACAGGAGGGTAGATTCACAGGTGCACTGTAGTCCCACAGAGTTAACTTGGGGAATCAAAGGAAAAAGAGTCCAAGATGGGTCTTGAGAAATGATCCATATTTCAGAATAATCCATAGAAAGAAAAAAAATCACAAGGCAGGCTAAAAGTAGGTAGACTCTGAGTAGAACTCTGAGGAGCATTGGCTTGAAGGTATACAGCCCAGGCTAAGACCTGAGTGCTTAAAAGGGCAAATGAGGAAGAAAACTGGTGAGAGAAAACATAGCAGCGTTTAAGAAAAAGGAAGGTCTTCTAGCATACCATGAAGGAAGACATTTTAAGGCAAATAAGAAGTTACTATGGGGGCTGGAGAGATGGTTCAGTGGTTAAGCATACTGCCTGTTCTTGCAGAGGACCCAGCTTCAATTCCGAGCATTCACATGGCAGCTAATAACCATCTGTAACTCCAGTTCCAGGGACTCTGACGCCCTCTTCTGACTTCCGTGGGCACTCATGACACTAATGGACTAACACACATGCAGACAATAATATATTCGTACATATAAAAAATAAAAATAATAAATAAAATATTAGAAAGAAGCTACTGTGGGCAAGATATATTCCTATCCTAATGAATCAACAGAGATAGAACAGGGTAAGTGGATGAAGTTTTTTCACGAAAAGGAAAAGTCACTCTGAATGAACATAGAAGGGTCCTTTTTTGATACTTCAGGAAATAGATTCC
This sequence comes from Rhizomys pruinosus, assembly GCA_009823505.1. NCBI lineage: Eukaryota > Metazoa > Chordata > Mammalia > Rodentia > Spalacidae > Rhizomys > Rhizomys pruinosus. Next base: position 1,431,833 of record VZQC01011034.1, on the reverse strand, counting down.
AGATATTTTTAAATACCTTATTTATTATTATTTTATGTATATGAGTGTATTGCCTGCATGTAAATACAACCCATGTCACACAGTGCCCACAGAAGTCAGAAGAGGCCATTGGATCCCCTGGAATTGGAGTTACAGATAGTTATTAGCTGCCATGTAAGTGCTGAGAACCGAACCTGGGTCCTTTGCAAGAACAGCCGGTGCTCTTAACTGTTGAGCCATCTTTCTAACCCCAGAGTCTAGATATTACAATAGAGAACATTTAAGGAAAAAAAATCTCATTATACAAACTAAGGAAAGCTAGTATGTATATGTTAACATAGGAAAATATAGACTTCAAAACAGAAACTATTACTGGAGTGAAAGAGGGCTCTATCATTTAAAAGGGCCGACTCATCCAAAAGAAAGGACACAGATGTGTACGCACCTAGCAATAGAGTACTGAAATTCATAAAATAAAATTGACAGAACCCAAAGGAGAAACAGACAAACATGTGATCCCAACTGGAGGTTTTAACACGTCTCTTAAATAACTAGTGAAATGAGCAAAATCCAGTAATGACAGAACATGTGAACAACATGACTCACAAACTTGACCTAATTTGTTCTCAATTGTGTCAGAATAAACATTCTTTTCAAGTGCACATGAAGCATTTACTAAAATAGACCAGATGGCAGGCCATTGAGCAAATCTCAATAGATTTCAAAGGATTATACCCATCTAAAGTGTGTTCTCTGACCATAGTGTGCTTAAGTTACAAAGCAATAATAAACAGAGCCAAAAATAGTGGGCTGATTGGAAATAAAACTATTCTGAAAAATTACCATTCAAACAGCTATAAATTGAATGCTGCTTTCAATTAATGATAATAAAAAATAAAATACATGCTACTGTTACGTTACTAAAGCAGGAAAGAGGATAATTTGTCCTCTTAAATTTGTATGTCACAAAGAAAGGGAAAAGGCTAAAAGAGAAAGGAAAACAGGAAACTAAGTTCCAGGCAAGGGAAGAAAGAAAAGCAAATAGAATCAGGAATCAATGAAATGTAAAACAAATAAAAATTCATTTGCTCATGCACAATCCGAACATGATCAGGTGAAATGAAATATTTCATGCTTGTGCAACCCACAAGAAAGCGAGAGCAGTCAAACTTACATCGGGTAAAATAGACTTCAAATTAAAAGTAGTACAAATAGACAAAGAAAGTGGCTGCAAAAATGATTAATTCAGCAAGAAAAAAATCATTCTAAAAATGACACCCAACCAGCATAAAATATGTAAAGTGAATATCAACAGTTATAGAGCAACAGTCAGATTCCAATTCAGTAATCACAGGAGTCCTGAACACCTCACCTCAGCAATAGACATGCCAGTCAGACAGAACATTGGCTCAAAAACAGCAGGTTAAGGTGCACCATGACCATGTGGACTGAACATGTTTGCAGGACGTTCCATCCAGCAGCTGCAGAACACATGTTCCTCTCTGTATGTGGAGCACTTCCCAGCATGCTTGGTGACCATAGAACGAGTCTCAATGGATTCTAAAAACCCCAAGTAAGATTGAACATCTCTTCCAACCACAAGAAAACACATAGATACCAGTAAAATGCAGAACTTTGGAAGCCATGCAAATTCATGGAAATTAAGCAAATTGTACTTGAACAACCAGTGAATCCAGGAAGAAATCAAGAATGAAATTTAACAATTTCTTAAGACCAATTTTATTGAAGTCATAACATACCCAAACCTATTATTAGATACAGCAAAATCAACAGTAAGAAAGTTTACCACAATCCCCACCCTTATCCAAAAGGCACAAAGAAGTCAAATACCCTACTACCACAGCTCAGAGGAGACAAGAAAAGGGAACCCAAAGTTAGTGGTCGTAAATAAGCACAACAAAGACTAAAGGTCAAAAGCTACCTTTATACGTGACAGGGGAAAACAAAATGCTTTCTCAGAAATAATGAAGTAAAGATACATAAAATATGAGCAAAATGGGGAGCTTGTTCTTTGAAAACCCCAAGAAAACTGCCTAATCCTTAAGAGAGAGGACCTGAAAATGAATAAAATCAAAGGTAGGAAGAGGCCGGCTGATTTCTGTAAGATCGAAGCCAGCCTGGTCTATGCAGGGAGTTCCAAGAAACAAAAGATAAAAAAATAAAGAAGAAACATTACAACTGTACAACTTACTCTACAGGAAAACAAAGGATTGGTACAGATTTTTTTTTTTTAATGAAGGGCTACACACTAACAACTTTATAACCTAGAAGAAATGGGAAAATTCCTGGGCCTTACCAAGACCAAATTTTGAAGAAACAAAAAGCTTGAACAGGCCAATAACAAAAATTAAAGTGTTTCCTCCAAAGACCTTAGCACCGAGATGGCTTCAGTGCTGAGTTCTACAAACGCATTCTAAGAAGTTCTAATAAAACTTCTTAATTTGCTTCTGAAAGTGGAGTGGAAATGTTCTTCCAAGCATGTTCTACGAGGCCCGTACAAAGAGACGAAACCAGAAAAGACATAACCCAAAACAACAGAGCATTCACAACTGGTCACAGTACTGAGAACAGTGACCCAGAGTGCTCAGCCCCAAGTGGGACATCCGTGTCCACGGTCCCCTCTCCCAGGCTCAGGGAACACAACAGAAGAGGGGGGCAGTGAGAATGTTAGAGCCAGAGCAGCGGGAGAAGCGTGGGAAGGGCTGCCTCTTAGCCCCGGCATGGCTAGTGCACAGCAGCTGTAGTTGCCTACGGAAGACGACCCAGTCCACATTCTAGCATGGATGTGGGCCGGGTTCCCAAGGCCCCACCCCTAACTGGGGAGCTCTTGGCAGTTGATGGTGTGTAGGGGAGAGATAGTCATTTCTCTTTGGGGCTGGGACCACTGGTAGGTTCCCAGGCTCTGGTGGACGGCCCCACACTCATGCACATATGGGCATCACTAATTGGACCCAGTGGGATATAAAAACAAAACAGGACCTGAAGTGTGGAGAGATGTGTGTTGGGGGGATCTGGGGAGAGTAGGAGGGGGAATGGGGCTGGATAAGATCACAATACATTGTATACATCCATGAATGCTCAAACAATAAATTATATTATATATATAAATTCTCAACAATATATAAGTAAACAAATACAATAACATACAAAGGAGATTAGGCTATCCTATTACTCAGCATGATCACATGTGATTCATCCCAGTGATACAAGTGTAATTCAACATATGTCAATCAAAAAACATAGACTACCACATCAATGGAATGAAGGACATGAGTTTATGACCATCTCATAAGATGCAGAAGAGAAATTTGATAAAATTCAACATTTTTTATGATAATGTTCCCAAAGGACTCTATGTTACTGTATCTTAGTGATACCCGAACATCGTTTATTTCAGCACTATCCACAAGACCAAAGTGTGCACTCAGCCTAGGTGCTTGTCAACAGGTGAAAGGGCAAATTAAGTCATGTACATAGGAAAGTATCGTCCAGCCATAAAGAAGAAGAAAATCTCACCATTTCTAGGAAAACTCATGGACCTAAAGATGTTGATGCTGGGGCTGGAGAGATAGCCTAGCGGTTAAGAGCGTTGACTGCTCTTGCAGAGGACCCGTGTTCGATCCCCAGCACCCACATGGCGGCTAAGAACCATCTGTAACTCCAATTCCAGGAGAACTCCAGTTCCAGGGGAATCCGAGACCCTCTTCTGACCTCCACGGCATTGCACGACACGGGTGCACAGACCTACATGCAGACAGTACATTCATACACATACAAAAAAAAAAAAGATGTTGATGCTAAGTGACATAAGGAAGGCCAGGAAAATAAGTATGGCCTGTTTTCTGTCACATGTGCAATTGAGAAGAAAACAGAACAAATAAGAGGAAAAGAGAAGGAGCGCTATAAGGAAGGAGGGGCAGAAGCAGGTGGAGGGGGCGGGAGAGAGGGGAGGAAGGGGAGCCGAATGGGACCAGAGTGTATCATACGCATGTATGGAATTGTCACAACGATGTTCATCTCAGAATACGTGCTAACAAGACGCTGAATAAATTGGGTCTAAAGAGCATAGACAGGAGAACAAGGCCTATCAAATAGATGAACAGTGGTGTCGCACTGAACAGGGAAAAGCAGAAAGTTTCCTCTTTAAGGTCGAGGGCGAGGCCAGGATGCCCTGCATTGTGCCTCTTACTTACCTGGTGCTGGAAGTACAGGGCAGAGCACTCAGGAAGGAAATAAGTGACCTCAGGGCCCAAAGCCAGGAAGACAAATTGTCACTGCATGTAGATGACATGATTGGATACAGAAAACAATTCCCCCAATCTCATCAAAACACAATCAGAATGAATATAACACTGAAGAATACGAAATCAGCCCACAAAACGGTACATTTTAAAGGTAAAATACTTAGAAATAAATTTAACCAGAGAGGAGACATATGTACAATGAAAAGTCAGACATCACAGATCAGAAAAAAAGTAAAGATACTGTATGTCCAGAAGGGTAATAATCAATATTGCTAAAACCCAAAGAATTTACAGATTGGATGCAATCCCCACCAAAATGTCAAGGCCATTCTTCACATAACTAGTACAAACAATCCTAAATTTGGGTGGAACTACAGACGCACACACAAACATACAGACACAGACACAAATATAAAGACACAGACAGACATGGACATGCATGTAAACACACAGACACATGAAATCAAAACAAATGGCCAAAGCAAACGAGCAAAACGAACAAGCCAAGAGGCACTGCAGTATCTTACTTTAAAGCATACTGCAAAGACATAGCAACCAAAATGGCATGGCATGAAGATATACATCAGCCAACAGAACAGAGCAGAAGAGAAGAGAGAGCCTCAGCACCGCTCATGCATCTGCAGTCAACTGATTATCTGCAGAGCTGCTAAGAGTGTGCACAGGGGCAAGGAGTGAAACAGCACCGCCTGCTGTTCAGGAGACTGAACAGCAGGCAGTGCTGATGGAGTTCCACCCATGAGGAGGGAGGAAGATAGCAGGGTGGCAGAGAAGAGAAAACCACTAACCGATGAAAGAGGAATACGCATGTAATTAATACTTCCAGTCGAGGTGCAGAATCAAGAAGGAAACTAGTCGAATCTTTGATTCCGTTCCCCTGTGTCCTCAGAATCTACATGGCCCTGGCTTCCTTTGTAGGATCCACACACCCTGCGGGGTTGATCAAGAGCTCATCCCAAAAGCCTGCCAGACACTTGCCACCTCTCACCCTCCACAGAGACACTAGACACCCATGCAGGAGGGAAAGGAATTCTATGCCACCACCCCAGCTTCCTGAGGCTTTGAGGTCTCTCTGCAGGCATTCTGCCACCTGGTGCTGGGCTCCATAGACACTCTCTCTGTTCCTCACTGTGTGCTCAGTAGGCACTCTCTCTGTTCCTCAGTATGCACACAATAGGCATTCTCTCTGTTCCTCAGTGTGCACACAGTAGGCACTCTCTCTGTTCCTCAGTGTGCACCCAGTAAGCACTCTCTCTGTTCCTCAGTGTGCACTCAGTAGGCACTCTCTGTTCCTCAGTGTGCACTCAGTAGGCACTCTCTGTTCCTCGGTGTGCACACAGTAGGCACTCTTTCTGTTCCTTGCTGTGCACTCAGTAGGCACTCTCTGTTCCTCAGTGTGCACTCAGTAGGCACTCTCTGTTCCTCAGTGTGCACTCAGTAGGCACTCTCTGTTCCTCAGTGTGCACTCAGTAGGCATTCTCTGTTCCTCAGTGTGCACACAGTAGGCACTCTCTGTTCCTCAGTGTGCACTCAGTAGGCACTCTATGTTCCTCAGTGTACACTCAATAGGCATTCTCTGTTCCTCAGTGTGCACACAGTGGGCACTCTCTCTGTTCCTCAGTGTGCACACAGTGGGCACTCTCTCTGTTCCTCAGTGTACACTCAATAGGCACTCTCTGTTCCTCGGTTTGCACTCAGTAGGCACTCTCTCTGTTCCTCAGTGTGCACACAGTAGGCACTCTCTCTGCCCCCTTGGAGTTAAGAAGCAGGCCCTGCAGGCCTCAGCAGGCTTCTCCCCTGTGCTTACCTGCCAGTGGTTTTCTGGGGATCACTAGTTACCAGAGACTTGAACCTCTGCTTGACATATCTGACTTCCACCTGCAATGTTCAGAATTATCTCCATTCATGAATATGCAGCAGGAGAGGAAGAGAAATAACTAACCCAGAGGGGAAGATGAGGGCTGGGGAGGAAGAGTAAGCTGCTTCCCTTGCCGTCATGAGGATCTGCACTGGAGTACTAGACCCAAAGGAGAAGGGAAAGCCTGGTGTGGTGGTGTGCGCTCATAATTCAGTGCTGGGCCAGAGACAGGTGGACCCTTGAGGCTTGCTGGCCAACAGGTTTATTCCACTTGGCAAGTTCCAGGCCAGTGAGAAATACTTCTCTGAGAACTCAAGGTGTATTGCTCCAGTACAACACAACACCCTAGATGTGTGCTTCCAAACACACACACACACACACACACACACACACACACACTCAAGATAAGGCCACTAGAGGAAAGTGAAAGGGGCAGAAAGGAAACAATTTGTGTCTCAAATTGTTAGAATTAGAAGTCTGATTAGTGAGTCTTATTTTAGAATCAGGAAGAAAACAACCTTATGTATGGGTGCACTGTGCACCTCACACAGCCCAGCCTAGGGCTAACCTCTCTGAGACCCTGTACAGACAGCACCCCCACTGACGCAGGAAAGTGACCTTGTAGGACTCTGCTCCACTTTCAGCAAACACGCTTGGTGGGTTTAAGTTCAAATTGTTTTTCAAAGATAATGGTATTTCTCCTGGCACTCCCCTAGAATCCTACCTCTGCCTCCTCATTACAATGAAAGTTCTTGCCCCCCAATAGTACTGCTCCCTCCAAATAATAATAACCTATTGAATCCATACACACCCCAGAACTGTGTGGATAGACCACTGGACAGTAGTTGGAAAAGTTCCTGGCACTAGAAGGGGAAAAAATTTTTAATTTGAGCAACAGATGGACAATTGCATATTTCATTGCAGTTGGCTGCCTGCCTTGTCTTAAAAAGGCATTCACAAGCCTGCCAAGGGGGCCTCAGGTGTCCCTGCTGGTTCTCACTAACCAGGGTGGGCATGGGTCCAAGGCTGCCTCCGTGCCGTGCCCTGCTGCCGTCTTCAGGTTCACTGCGGCCTGAGGACCTGGCCTGGCTCTCTGCCAAGAAAACTGATTTGCGCAGTGAATCAAAGTCACTGACCATTTCTGGACCAGAGAGGGTGTCAGAAACCTTCCCCAGACTCACAGCGGGCCAGCACTTCCTCCCAAGGAAGGCACAGCCTGTGTTTTCCAGTGATCCCATGATCCCATCTGTTTCCTAGGCAAACGCTCATGCTTCGCCTTGTGTGTCTATGCACATATCCAGGCTTGGAATCGTTCAGGAGTTTTGAAAGACATGAAAGCAGAAGCGAGTGATGGTTATAAAGATACCTGGAGTGCTTAGACCTAGAAGTGACCTCGTGTCACACCGCATCATACATCTCCTTCAAAGGCTGAGGAAGGCTGAGGGCGTGGGAGATGGCTGTCTGTAAAGTGTCTCACAAGCATGAGAACCTGCATTTTAAAAAAGCCAGGTGTGGTGGTGTGTGCCTATGATCTCAGTGCCAGGGAGGTGAGGACCCAGGCCAGTGAGAGACCCTGTGCAAAAAATTAGACAACTCCTGGAAAATGGCACTCAGTATAGACCTCTGGCTTACACACACATGAACCTGCATATGCACATATGTTCGCTGAATGCACACATACACAAGAAAGGGAGGGAAGGAGGGGAGGAGAGCAGGGGAGTGAAAAGGGAAGAAGGGACAGAATGAAGGACAGAGGAGGGAAGTAGGAGAGGCCGAGATGTCAGTTATATCCAGCATGGAGGGTCAACCTTGTCCACAGAGCAAGCTCTCCCACTGGACGGCACGCAGCAATCCCCAAATTGCCTAGTCTGTTCCACCTAGGCCTGTCTCACTCTAAATAGAACAAATGTGCCCAGTGATCCTGGTGGCTCAGCAGTCCTGATTGATGACACCACTGCAGCTGAGACACCCAGGGCCATGTTTCCTGGTTGTCTGGTCAACTCTTCCTTCTCCATCCTGAGAATGCCCTGCAGGAGATTAGATCTTCACTCCAGAGCTCTGATGTCCAGCACCCAGCAGCGCCCAGCAGCAATGTCCTGAGACTGTGGCACCACCCTGGCATTGCAGGTCCTCTCACAACTGGTATGTCATACAACAAGACAGCACACTCAACAAGGAGGATCTGTGAATTCCAGGAAAATCCTGCTCCCAGAATCCAGTGTCACCCTTTTCAGAGTCAAGACAAAATGCTTCTTGGTAGAAATCAGGGCCTCACTCTGCTAAATGTCCGTGACTTCCCCGAAGTGCAGAAGGATGGGACTGGCCTAGACTCTGAAGAGCAGTGACTCCAAGTTGCCCTGCCCCAGGGGGCACCAGGAACCCCCCCCCCAGGCAGCATCCAGAAGGCCAGAAGATCCCTTTGTGCTGCCCCCTTCATAGACTATCCTACTCTCTTAGAAACCACTCCAGCTGCACTCTCTGTTTAAATTTCCTGAGGACTCAAAATCACAGGTGGGCGTGTCTTTGCCAAGCACGCACAGAGCCTAGAAGGTCTCCTCCTGACTCACTACTCCTGTTTGCAATCGTTTTGTGCTGTCATTTGATACTCATTTCTGTGCTCCCTCTGGCTTCTCGCCTGGCCTTCCACCCGAGGCCATCCAGCCTTCCTTGAAGAAGTGCACAGATGCTGAGCCATCCATGTGATGGGTGACAGGAAGGGGAGGGAGCAGAGCTCTGGGAGCAGACAGCACATGCACCACCATCTCCAGACCCATTCAAATGGCTCTTCTTTTGGAGCCATTAGGTATCTGATCATGCAAGCACGCATCCTGCAAACAGCTCAATAGCACATGGAGGACTGTCCTGCACATTTTTACTTCCAGAAGCACAACCCCTTGTCCCATGAGCTCCCAACACGTCCTCCTTCATTCCCTTCTCTATCACCCTAGAAAAGTCACCAAAACAAGTACAATAGCTGGAGAGATCTTAGAGCCTAGAGAAAACCCTGCATCTGTCTCATCCCTAGACAGTATAATTCTCACTGCATGCTAAGTACAGATCCTTATTTTTATAGACCAGTTGCCACTCATCAAAAAACTTCTTTTGGAAGAGATGGAGACTATTACAGAGTTCCACAACTGGACAGACAGAGAATAAGTGTCTGGGAGATGCCCGGCTCCCAGTGACACATCTACAATGGAACCTCTACACCTGAGGCTCACAGAACATACCGGAACAGTGGGTAGAGAGAAACTAATGTATCTCTCAACTCTCACCTTGAAGCCTCCTCATGCAATAGAGGATGCTTAACACAGAAGCCACAACTGGCCAAAATATAGAGAATAACAGACTGCAGAGTGCATGTCCCTGGATAGGATTCCTATATGAAACCTCACCCACCCAGGACTCAGGGACCATTGCAGAAGGGGGAGAAAGACTGTACGAGGCAGGGGTGGTGTCTGACCATAAGAGACAGTCTCCCAGGCTTCTGGGAACTTGCTCATATGAAGCCACAACAATAGTGACAGCACGCACAAGACCCATGGAAACACAAACCTGACAAAAAACCCAGCACAGAACTAGGGAAATGAGCAAAGAGCCACAACCTCAGCCCAAGAGCCATTGACTAAGATCACTGCTGCGTGAGGGAAAGTCGATCTTCTCTAATGTCCATAAAACATTAACGTCTTGTATTTGAGAGCTCAGGCTTTGTAATGTAACATTCTTGATCATCTCCGGACTCTTTCTTCATTGCACATCTTGAAACATTCGCAGTGAGGGTATTTTCATAGCCCGCACCCCCCACATTTATTTTCATGGATGTGGGTATATGTGCATGGGGTGGGGGGAGTGTATGTACATGTGTACATGTGTGTAGAAGCCAGAGGTCAACCTTCAGTGTCGTTCCTCAGAAACAGTCCTTCTTGCTTTTTGAGACAAGTCTCACACTGGAACCTGGAGCTCTCCAAGCAGGCTAGGCTGGCCGGCCAGGGAGCCCGGGGCTCCACCCATGTCAGTGCTGGGACTGTAATGTTCTCTACCATTCCCAGTGTTTTACAAGGGTGCTAAGGCTCAAACCTAGGTCTCCAGAGCTCAACAAGCCCTGAGCCAACTCTCCAGCTCTCTCTCTCTCTCTCTCTCTCCATTTAAACCAATAATGGATTTTTCAAAGCTGTCAAATCAGAGTGTAGGCTGTCAAACCCCACACCACATCTTCTCTTTAATATGTTCTCTATCAATTTTCTTTCCATTGACCCTAAAAGCAATAGAGCCCTGGGTAATGGGTAGATTTCTTTACTAAGCACAATAAATGTGCACACCTTTCTTTTCATCTATGAGGACAGAGTCTTCATTTATAATTTTATGACTATATTCATTTATTCGTTCAGCTAGTCAGCTAACCGACCATTTACCACACACTGTTCACAGGGCATTCTGCCAGACTAGTAACAATGTAACAGTGGTCCGATCACATGATCAAGCCTTCCAAAAATGTACTTTGTAGAAGGGAGCTATAGACAGCAGCATAGCATCAGGTATCAAGCATCACAGAGCACTGACTGGGCAGCACTGGGAAGAATGCCATCACTGAGGTGTCCGCAGACCAAGCAGGTATCTGCGGTGTGAGGAGCTGTTCTAAAAGAGCAGTCAAACTGTATCCCTTAAAGGTCAGAACTCAAGCCACCCAACGACTGTCTTCCTTGCAAGGCTGTCTAGCACAATGCTGCACTCACACACAACATACTCATGAAACAGCATCTCGGAGTCCCTGAAAGGCCTTGATTTCCATCTTGCTTTTCAAATAGGGCCTTTTCTGTGACTCCTCAAGCCTTACTGACCAAACGCTAATAGCTGCTGTGATGTCAACTGAAGATCCCCTGGGAATATCCACAAGGAAAAACAAGGTCTTCCTCACAGCAGACAAAGTAGCCCAGCCTGGGATGAAGAATGCTTCTTCAGCCACAGTGGCTTCCTATCCTCAACTCTGGTTGACACACACACACTCCTTTGTGAGCTTTGCCAACCTACCACTGAATGCTCTGTAACAGCAGAAGGTGAGGTAACCCCCCCCCCGGGGGGGGAGGGCAGAAGAGGGGGAGGCAGCATCTCCCTACCAGGAAGCAGTTTGCAGCAAATCGTCCACAATATGAAAATGTATTTAATGCAATTAATAATTTAAGAAGTGTGAGCACGTGCTCTTGGAGAGTTAAATGCTTGTCAGAGTGATCGATGCACGCTTCACCACCGATACATTCCCGATGAGGAGCGGAGGGACTTTGCCTACTTGTGTTGACCTTGGGTTGCCTCATATAGAAGGCAGATTGCAGAGGCAGGTCTACTTAAGGAGGAACAGAGCGCCAGCTCCCAATTTACAGCCCTTTCCCCAATTAAAGGACTGTAAAAACATTAAAATTAATGCAGTCTTAACTCCTAGAGCAGGCCCTACTTTCTTAATTAGTGCATAATTATTCAGTTTTTGATATCCTGGAAAATTATCACATGGAAATTATTTTAGGCAGAGTAACAATAGCAAAAGATCCCTCCCCCAACTCTATTAACATGTGGAAGTAATTAACACTTTATTACAGTGAAAATACCCTTACTGCTAATGTTTAATGACTTTTACCATTGCGTCCTAAAGCAGGAAGTTCAGAACGCCATGGAGTGATAGGTTCCGAGAAATAGATCACAAGTGACTGGCAGGGATTATGCTGGCTTGAGCCAGCAACATTAAAAATCAGGAGGCCAGAGACATCCAGCCCCTTAAAGCTTAGTGGGCACAGAAGCATAATGTGGCGGGAGCTCCCAGTGAGATGGCACAGGAAGATCATTTGGGTATAGCCTGGACAGGCAGCCTGGGCTCCATCTCAGAGACAGCCTGCTGTTAATAAAACAGGGTTCCCTCTGCTGTGCTAATGGCCAATTCGAAATGGAGAGCCAGATAATCGGAAGTTCGAAATATTGGAAAAATTAAACTGAAATGCCTGCAGCCCAGGCTAGCAGAGATGAGAGCAGACTTATCGTCTCTGTGATCGGGCGGTATGAGGAGGGTTGGAGCGGAGTGAAAATGATCATAGCTCTTATTACATCAATTTCTAAACATACTAGATCCCTGGTTTACAAGGGTAGACCTTCATAGAATGAGAGAAAGGAGAGATATTGTGCTTGTACTTCCACTAAGGATCCCAGTATATAAGAAAGCAAAGAAAAAGTGACTCTCCCTGCTGCTTTTGTGAACGAGCCATTGTTCCATGTGCCCAACCACAGCAGGAAAATGCGGGCATCTTCATTTGTATTTTTATTCTTTCTTCTTTCTCCAGTTGGGTAGCAACTTCCATGCAAGAGGCCTTGCAGCACGGGGAAGAACATGGACCTCCAATTACACACATACAGAGCAGAAAATGCCAGGGAGCTGGGCTGAGTTGCTGAAAGCTTCCTCACTGTCCAGGCTCACGCACTGATGATGCCCCTTTGATGAGCTCCTGGTAAGATGGGCAGGTCTCCAGCTCGCTCAGATTTTAACATTATCCTTGGGCAGTTGTGATTTGAATGCACTGTCTCCCCAAAGTCTGAGTGCTGATGATTTGGTCACCAGGTGGTGATGTGGACTGGGGAGGAGGTAGAAACCCTGGTGAGTGGAGATGAGCTGAAGGAAAGAGGTCACTGGGGATATATCATCGGGGGCTTTGTCTTGATTTCTGTCCCCCTCCCCCCTCTCCTGCCCACCATTTTCTCCACCATACTCTCTCGGCCATGATGTTCGACCTCGCCTCAAGATTTTGTTAAGGAACCAGCCATCCATTATTGAACCCTCTGACGCCATGAACCAGAACAAACTCTTCCTGCCTTGAGCCTCTTTTGTCAGACATCTTGTCCCAGCAATGGAAGTCTGTAGAAGTTGCTCTGAAAACCTCTCACCTTCTTTTTGTCTTCTCTCTTCTTTTCGGTGGCTCACTTCTTTCCTTGTTTCTACACATTCGTGGGTGTTGTTTGGGATGAAAAATCAACCTGCAAACAAGTCTGATGGAGGGACCTCACCTGTTTCCTGCTTACATGGGAAGAACAGGTTACTTCATGTAGCTTCAAATTCACAACCTTGGGACTCATGAGCACAAATAGGGACTCAGTGACAATAGATCTAGGGTTCTTAGAGCCCTCCCTAACCCTTAGTATCCTCAGTGTCCTGGAGGAGAGGTGGACAGCCTCAGGACACATGGTAAGATTCTGGAGAAGGCGGCAGCAGTGGAAGGGACCTGGACACTCCTCACCTCTCTTCTGTCACCTTCTCTGTAACATATATCCTATGCTTTTCTTCTCTAGTAACCAGAGGCCAGGCCTTGGAATGGGAGATAAGACGCCAGCTCACAAACTCCAGGGCTCTTGCAAGCATGGAATGTACCTCAAGCTCTTTGGATCCCTCCAGATCCTGGAAATATTGATAGTCAAATATGAATGAGCAGAAGCACAGAGGACAGAATGGGATCATGAGAACAGGGGCAGGTGGCAGAGGGAAGGCAAAGTTTGGCCCTTCCCAGAGAAGCTGGGTCACCCCGCGTGGGGTTGTAACTACCCAGCAGCTCAGTGCCAGAGGGAGTATGGGGCTGCCCACCTAACAGGGCTGCAGTGGTGTTGATGGTTCACAGCCTAGAAGTATATGAGCAGTAACTGCCAACAGCAAAGGCTGAGGCCAAGCTTATTGCTACCATCATCATCTTCATCATCTTTATCATCATCTCTAACATCTCCATCATCATCTTCATCATCTTTATCATCGTCTCTATTTCCATCATCATCTTCATCTTTATCATAATCTCCATCATCATTTTCATCTTCATCATCATCTTCATTATCATCTTTATCATCATCTTCAACATCATCATCTTTATCATCATCTTCAACATCTTCATCACCTTCATCTTCATAGTCTTCATCTCCATCATCTTCATCATCATCTTCTTCATCATCTTCTTTATCTTAATCTCCATTATCATCATCATCATCATCATGATTATCTTCATCTTATTATTGTTGTTATTACTATGACCACATCATTGGCAGAACCAATAATTCTCTAATCTGCACATCTATTACTCAGGAACCCTTCACACACACAAATTTCCCCTGGTTGTGCCACCGTGCCCAGCAGGACTCCACCATGCTTTCTAACCACCACTCACATTTTTCTAGCCAATTCCTGCACTATAAGCCTTGCTCATCAATACAGGCCAAAAGCACAGAGCTATCCACACCTCTGGTCTACTGGATCCCCCAGGAGGTCTGGGGAGTCCTGGGAGGCAGAACAAACAGGAGCATGTCTTCTGGAACAGTCACAAGGTGCCAGACCCTGGTCAGAGCTACAAGAAAGAAGATGCATCAGCAACGCCCATCATGTGGGGTGGGGCAGGAGGAGAAGACATCAACTTGAGACCAGGAAGAGGGCCAGAGGGGTCATGAGTGATTGGGAGAGCAGAGGACTCTGCCGCCCAGCAATCTCATCCCTGCACAGGGTCCAAGGGACTCTGACGTGTGCACCCAGGAGACACGTGAATGAATGTCCACAGCAGCCCTGTTCATAATTGAAAATCTGAAAGTAATCTCTCAGGCGTCCATGCCCAGGAATGGGGCATATAAATGGATGCATATTCACACTGTGGAATATTATGGAGAAATTAAATGACTGGTCTGCAGTTACTTACACTGTGGATGAATCTTGAAATGGAATAGGAAGTGAAAAAGCCAGTCCCAGAAGGCTCCACACAGAGTGATGCCATTTCACAGACCCAAGAACAAGCAAAACTAAATAATATACTGTCAAACATGCATACGTCCCTAATAAAACCATACTTTAAAATTCCATTTTCTTTCCATTTACAGAGAAGATCTTCTGTGGCAAGGAGAGGTGCCTGGGATGGGAAGTGCACACAGGGAGGGGTAAGTTTGGGTCTCTCTGTGGCTCTTATATTAGGAGTCAGGATTACTATATGATCAAACACTACCAGCAGTGGATGTGTTATGTGCAATTCTTTTGGCACAGCTATTCTTATAAGGGAAGAGAAAAAACATATGTTCCAAAATAATCTCAGACAATTCAGTAGCAACTAAGGAGCAGGTGCTGGTTTTGCTTTAAGTATAGAACAGGCTGGTCATTTATTCTGCTGTGGGCATTTGTAAAAGAGCTGAGACTCACAGAAATTCTAAAAAAGCCAGAGTTCCACATAAACCAGAAATAAACAATCAGTAAGGTCTGAGAAATTGTACTTCAGATATAAAACTTGAGAATCCTCCAAACCTTCCTTCAATGCCAGATGGGGACTACTGAGATATCCAGCTTGTGGACTGAGCGGCTACCGGGATTTCAGCCTCTTCAGAGTGTAGACCGCCATTGTTGGACTACCCAGGCTATGTCATGGAGGCCAGTGCAGGAAGATCAAGACAGGACACATCTTTGCTGGACCTCATTTCAGTGACCATGGTGGGGAGGGACCCCAGTGTGGAGCACAGGGGCAGGACTGACGGTTGTTTAGGCTTGCCAAGGAGGAACCTTCAAGCACTTCCTTGGGGGAAAACATGACATCTTTTAGCAAAAAAAAGAGAGAGAGAGAGAGAGAGAGAAAGAAAGAAAATCCTCCAACACACACACACACACACACACACACACACGTGTGTGTTTTGATGTTTTTTGGTATTGCAAGTTTCATTTATGTTATTTTGATGCTATGTGTATTATAAAGTTCAAAAAAAGACTGAGAAAAAGATTCAAGACATGTATGGGAGACTGCATGAACTGGGGTAGGGTGGGGGCATGGAAAAGGGAGTGTATCTAAATTGGACTGAGAAATGATGTATGAAACACACAAAAGACCAATAAAAATATTTTATTAAAAAATAAAAGCCAACATATGTTCATTGTTGATGAAAAAAAAAAAAAAGGCCAGGGTTCTTTTCCCAGCAGCTGATAGACACGTACAAACTGGCTAAGCTTTACAGTTCTTCATGTGTGGGACTGGAGAGATGGTTCCATCATTAAGATCACTGATCCCACTTGCAGAGGACCCAAATTCAATTCCCAGCATCCACATAGCAGCTAGCAACTATCTGTAACTCTAGTTCCAGGGGATCTGATGCCCTCCACAGACATTGCACAACACGGCTACACTTACATACATGCAGGCAATACACTCATACATATAAAATAAAATAAATTAAAAAAATATTTTAAAAATTCTCCATGTGCTTTCTCCCATGTTTCCAGCTATGTTAACAAGGTATCTACATACTGAAACATACACACACTGTAAGCATAGATGGCAGTGAATGCCACAAAGTGGACCTTCCTGTGGGGCCAGCCTCCACGTTACAAAACAGTAAGATGTGTCCTCCAACTTCTATTGACCAACAGAGCACCCTCACGAGCCACGAGTAGATAGATGGAATGGAAAACAGTCATTCATAAAATTACGCAATGAGAGTCATGCAGTCCCATTTTGTGCTGTGGGCTTACTTTAGTCCTGTGAATTTTTAAGACTCACACACATAGTTTGGGGTGGTTATAGTTCATTAGTTTTTAAGAATTATTTTATATTTCATTCTGTGTATGTACGTGTCTGTCTATGTGGGGGTACATGCACGAGTGCAGGTGCCCACAGAGTCCAGAGGAGTGGATCCCCTTGGAGTTAGAGTTTCAGGAGGGTGTGAACTAACTGATATGGGGCTGGAAACTAAACTCAGGTCTTCTGCAAGAGCAGCAGGTGCTCTTAACCATTGAGCCATCTCTCCAGCCCCTAGTTTATTCATTTTGATGGCTGGCCCCTAATCCAGTCTGTTATTGATGTCTGTACTTGTGTCTATCATACACAACACTAAGAAATCCTTGTATGTCTTTTATAATGTGTGTGTTCCGATTATTCCTCCATGTGAATGGATGTGGGCCTGTAAGTTCCACTGTGACGCCTAGCACACATTTTCAGTCTTGCTATACACGCACGGCCCAATCACTTTCCAAAGTAGCTGCGCTCTTCCCACCAAGTGCCCTTTCCTTCTGTCCCCCATCTTCATCAAGAGTGCGGCACTGTCTCCTCGATCTTCCTGCGGATGAGCAAGGTCCTGTGAATTTCCAAAAGCCAAGACTTCTCTCTGGTGCATGGTACCCATTCGAATCTGCTCCTTACTTCTTTTTATTAGATTCACTGCCTTTACTTTGTTAATTTGTGGGAATTCTCTATAGATTTTCAATATGAAACTCCATCACACCTTTGAACAAAATTTTAATTTAAGTAATCTGGCTTATCAATGGCATTCTTTTATGATTAATACTTTTGTGTCCTGCTTAAGAAATTCCTTGGAATTTCTTAATACAGTCAAGGCATCTTCAAATACGGTTGATTTTAGACCTTCTAATTCCAATCTTTACCGTTTTCTGTGTCGTTTCTGACAATGTTCCTCCTTTCCCACTCTGCTCAGGACTGCCATCATAATGTTAAGGGAAGCCTGGTCTCAAGGGTATTTAATTTATTCTTCAGTAAAAGTTTTGTTTTTGAGGCAGGGTCTCCCTGTAGCCCACGCTGTTTTGGAACTCATTATGCAGACCAGGCTGACTTCAATCTCTCAGAGATCCTCCTTCCTCTACCTCCTGAGTTCTGATATTAAAGGCATGCACCACACCACACCCCACCACCCAAGTGAATATTTTTATAGCTACTCTATGAGATTAAGGGGCACTAACAGCTACACTGTGCTCATTTTTTATGTGTGACTTGGTGATGTTGCATGTTACTGAGGTATTTTAAGTGATAGCAAACTGAAAAATCAATAAAGTTTCAAATAATTAATTCTGGTCAGCCACAGTGGCAGAGACTGTCCACACAAATCTGACAAGCTTGGACCAATGAAGAGTCATGAAATTCCTGCCCAGTGGAAAGCAGGAGAGGTGCAGTTTATCCTCCAAGGCTGACACAGCTGAGGTGCCTTCACCACTCAGACTTCTCCATCCCCCTCCCAGGCCCACACACACTCCTTTCTTCCCCACCCCTGACTGTTCTCTTCAGTGGATGGATGATACGAAGGGAGCTATGACATGAAGGACCCACTAGGTCAAGGCCGCTACGGTCCCTGAGTCACCACTTGGAGGAAAGTTATTTTAAGTCAGTCAATTGCATCAGACTGTGACTGAGGGAGAAACCAACTCATATCAAATCAAACCGCTGACAGTTTGGGGAAATTTGTTACAGCACAGAGCATCGCTTTCTGACAAGAAGTTCTCTCTTTATAGGAGGTTCACGTGAGGACAGACATGGCCTTGAGTCCTCGGTGCTGCAATGGTGGCCTGCTTTTAATAAGTGAGGGTTCTGTCCAGTTGACCACAGTGGTGATAATTCCTGAAGTATCTGGCATGCCCTGTCCTAGGTGGTCTCTTCTGCAGTTAGGAGGTCCCTCTGGGCCTCACACTCCATCTCCAGACATCATTGCTCCATTTTGTCCTGTCCTCTTCCCAGGATGCCAGTGAGCTAAGCTGGCTCCATCACTAGCTAGCCACCTGCAGGGGCCTCCACAGAGCCCACCTGTGGCCACAGCTGCCCGGGAGGCCACTTCACATGCATCTCAGATGAGAATCTCAAACGATGGCTTCCTGAAAGGTCACCAACAAATATATTATAGCCCTTGTTTGCTTGAAAAACAAACAAGCAAAGATTGTTTCAAAAGTCCCACTATATTCATGGAAAAAGAACCATTTTAGGCAACTTTAAAATGCTGTGAGCTAAGGGAATTTTCATACCTTGGCCATCTGTCTGACTGCTTTTAATTAGACACAAATAAAATAATTGACTTAAAGTGTCACTGGGCAATTATTTTGCTGGCATTTTGTCTCTTTTGAGGCGCAAGCATTTCCTGCAATGGTCATCAAGAAAATATTAAACTAAGTTGAAGCTGGTTATGATGTGGCTAAAGAGTTGACATCAACTTGATGTAATCAGGAACTTTCATGTGAATATAACATTCTTATTAGTAATGTACATTTTGAATTCCAGTATGGTATTTCTAGATCCCTGGGCCATCCTTGTAAAGATGCAGGCTGTTAATTATTTTTTTCTGATTAGATATTTTAAATAAAGGAATAAATTAACAATAAAAATGATGTCAATCTGATAGTTTACCAACCTAACTGTTACTTCTCATTTTGAGAATAATCACAATTTTTACTCTCTTTCCCAAAATGTTCATAAACACAGCAAGTGTGCATCTGGCCTATTGGCAAGACTTGAGATATTATCTCATCCACAAAATAATCATAACATTTGTCACAGATCCACACAAGTTTCCTCATTTTGTTTTTTCACGGGATGTCATGAATATTGACTATACACAATAAACATTTACAGTATTAAGCTAACGTAGATCCTTGGTTAAATTTATCACCATCGCTACACACATTTGTTGGCATTCAAATAATTTCTCAGAGTATGAGAAGCTATGTTCATTTGGGGGTCATACAATACCATAATTCCAGATCTTTCCTTGGGGCACAGCCAAAAGTCAGGCATGTGTTCAACTTTCTCATAGGAAGAGCCTATACGTTGCCCGGTGCCTGGTGAAATGGTATTTCTCCCAGGGATACACTGGAGGGTGTGTCTGTGTATGTTTATAAAGACTGGTAGCACCACTTCCCTCCCAACTTAGATAACCAGAAAGCTTCCCATCCACTAAATCCTTAGGACCCCCAGCTCTGCCATCCAATGTGCCAACACAATGGTGTAGCCTAGAAAGCATAAGCAGATGCTGCCGTGAAGCTTTCCAAGCAGACATTGCCTGATTTGCTCATTCACAAGAGTTGGTTTAATAATCAGATCAAATTCCAGCTTTGTATACTTAATATTTCTGATTGAGGTTCTGGGTTGATATATTATCTTGATGAACTAGATGTTTGGTCCAAGTTCAAATGGCTCAAATAAAGGAGCAGCTTAGGCTCTTGGCCAGTATACTCAGAACAAATGGAACTGTTTGCCAGCTTCCCAAACTCCTGCAATCAAAATCAGACAAAAGGAGAAGATGCGTCCTAGAGACTGCCAACATTTTAACCTGGCGATTCTTCCACTGAGCTGTGCCTCAGCCAGAAGTTGTGCTGCCTGGCCAAGTGCACACACTCTGTCTGCACTGTGGCACTGGCTCTTAGAATGATTGTCTGGTCCTTGTTGTTTCTTCTCCTGATGCCAAGCGTTCCTGGAGCTGACCAGCCTGTGTCGTAAAGCCATGCTGAACAGTAAACCCTGCAATATCTCATGCAATCATAATGCAATTAGCAAGGTGCAGGTTTCCTGTTGATACTGTCCCTCCACACTTGGAGGCCCCAAAGAAATCAATCACTTTGCCAAGTTTAAAGGGCTCCAAGCCAGCAGCACACTTGAGGTGCTTTTACCTTTTGTCATTTCTGAGTTCTCTACTGGCTCCTCCTTCCAGCAGCTCTGAAGGTAGCTCTAAGGTGAGGACTTTTCCAGCACTACCCAAAAGACACAGATGTCTGGTCAAGCCATTTCCAAGTGCACACTTGGGAGAAACAAGGCGCAGTGGCTGCTATAGACAGTGCAGTTCGGTTTCACAGCTCCCGGGGTGGCAGGTTTCCATCAGCCAGTTCAGCAAGCAGCCTCAAGAGGTAGTCAGTTTCCAAAGTACTCCCTCCCTTGTTCATTGAAATCCCCCAAAATGCCCATCTTAAGGGTGGCTTATTAGAAACCATACTCAGCTTTTGCTTGAGTTCATTTAGAATTATCACCAGTCATACTGAACATACAGACAGAGGTTTTTCGAATGTTCTTCCTCTTTAACAAGAACCAAGGCTCTTTGAACCACAGGCTGCTTCCAGGGAAGGAGTAGGAAAGATGAGCTTGGAGAAGTTTTCCTGCCAGACAGTCAAGAAGAGCTTGGAAAATGACAGAAATGTATCAGTACAACCCAGAGCCAGCTCGCAGGCATTTCCCACTGACCAAAGCCAGGCCAAGCTGAGCCACAAAATCAGTGGTGATAGCAATAAATTAAAACTCATTGATTAAAATAAGAGTCCATAAGTCTGTGCTCAGAGAAATAAATGAATTAGGTAAATGAAGAGACAGGAAAGTTTCTCCTCACAGTAGGGTGCTACACAGGAGGTGATTTTACAACCAGCCTACTAATCACAATCCATTGGAGATTGTTTAGGCATAATTCTCCAATGAATGTGAAAACTGATGGACAAAATTCTGGTAAGGAGTAATCACTGACATCGTCTCAAGGTATTTTCCCACAAATTGTTTATTACTATTAAAATGTTTATCAAATAGTATTTATTACCATTAAAAAGAGTGATGACTCCAGCAGGCATCACTATAGCCAAATAATGAGTTGGCCTCACTTGCCTTGAATAAAGCGATCTCAAGTGTCTCCCAATACAGTGGGCTGAGAAGGTAGAAAAGCGTTTCTGCAGGGTTCCAGCCAAAATGCAAAGAGAGGACCATTCAGAAAGTATCAGAAAAAAAATTTTTTACAAAATAACCCATATACGCTTCAGAAATATTCAGATCAAAAAGACAAAAAAAGGTCAAGGGGCAGATGTTGGACCCAGTTCTGGGAGTACACTGAATGACACCAGGGTAAGTGAAGGAGGTTAAAGTGTTTTATGTAGGAGAATTGCTTGTTCCACTTATTACATTGGATTGTGTTTATCAGTTATTTTTCTTATTACTGTGACCAAGTACCTCACCAGAAAGAACTTAAGGGGAAATTTATCTAGTTCCATGGTTACAGAGATACGGTTCCTCCTGGACAGGAAGTGTAGATGTTGTCTCATGGTTAGAGGGATATAGGCAATCATTGTGGGGAAGTGTAGACTTTGTCTTATGGTTAAAGGGATGCAACTCTGTGTTCTAATCCTATTGATACATTTTCAATTTTTGAGATCTTGAAACTAACAATGGGAGGAGAATTTTATGTTCCCACAGGTAAAAATCACCAATCTAAATGCCTGAAAACATACAACTTATGGCTGTGCAGGATGAACTGGGGAATGTCAGCAGAGAGGTTGACCCATCTGAACACTAAGGAATGAGGAACATCAGACTGCCTGAGACACGGTCACTGAGCATCTCTCTGAATAATATTGGGGTTGACTGTTAATAATGGACCCTAATGCTGAGAAACCTTCCTACCTCTCCCCCCCCCTTTTTTTTT
This sequence comes from Rhizomys pruinosus, assembly GCA_009823505.1. Classification (NCBI taxonomy): domain Eukaryota; kingdom Metazoa; phylum Chordata; class Mammalia; order Rodentia; family Spalacidae; genus Rhizomys; species Rhizomys pruinosus. The sequence goes on along the minus strand of VZQC01011034.1, from coordinate 1,409,519 downwards.
TTTTTTTTTTTTTTTGAAAAAAGAAAAACAGGATGGTAATGAAACCACTCCCAAACTGTAAACTAGAGCCAATTGTTACGGTGGTAATTTCCTATAAAACAGGCACAACGTATTAACTGATTGATAGGCATAGGAACTGTGAAAGGATATTTCTCTATCTAGAGCCAAATTCAATAGTAAAGTGTTTATAAGTTGTGTAATTAAGCAAAATATATTACTACAGGAAAGCTCTGACATCAGCAATGAATTATTCTGCCTAGGAGATGTTGGCTAGGGGATTCAAACCCGCCCCCCCAAATTATAAAGGCCTTTTGCCTATAAGTGGGATATATGCAAGGAGAAAGGCAGTAAGTCCCTGTTGTCGAAGACCTGGTGTGAGCATGAAAAATGTTATGAGACGTCACTTGCTAGCGTACAACTGGCCTCTGAAATGCTAGAGAGCGTTACCAAAGGCCACTAAAGCAATACAGCAAAATATTGGTCTCCCTGAGACAAGCAAGACTCCTCCGTCAATATCAGCTACACCTCAACAGCCTGGAGATACTGTGCAACAGTGGCAGCCAAGTGTCTATATATATCCCAAATCTATTTGGCTATTAGCTCTCTCCTTGGAGGAATAACTCACAGCGGATGCCACAAGCTTATGTCCTCTAGTGGTTAGGAGATGTTATAAGCCACAATAAGAACTTGTCACCCTTTATAGAGAAACCACAGTTTGCGGATTAGCATGCCATCCAAGCATCTGTGTCTATGCTCACAGCTTAGCTTGACATAATAAGTGGTACTGCTTAAATGCCTGTACATCCAATAGCTTGTGCTTTGTTAGTATGACTAAAAAGGGTATCACTGGGAAAGCTGTCAATCCATGAAGGGAAACAACCTGAACAGACTGGAGTCCAAAATGACAACTCCAAAGAAATTAGACTGTTTTCTTCTCACCCACTTGTGCCCCTTTCCCAAAGCCCAGGGAACAAACTGCAGAAGAGGAGGTGTGGTAGAATGTAAGGGCTGTGGAGAGTTAGGGGTGAATCATGAGACTACAGGAATATAGTCTGGACTCCTAATTGATCAACATGCCTGTGCATACAAGCTTCTCCAACTGGACTATGGGAACCTTGGGTTGTTCAAAATTTGGACATAGATACTTGCAAAATGCACCAGTTATCTAATTGTATGACAAACTGAGTACCATCAATGTGATCTGCAAACAACTGTGTCATTATATTGTAGAATCCCTTAAAAATAAACAAATAAATAAATTTTTAAAAAAGGGATGCAGTCCTTTGTGGAGGGGGCGGGGAGTGTGCAGCACCAGCTGCAAGGAACACGGCCCTGGATGGCTCCCTTCCTCATCTCAGAGGAACCAGAGAGTGGGCAGAAAACAGGGCCAGACTATAAATCTCAAGGCCCTCCCTCCCCACTTCCTCAAGCTAGGCTCTACCTGCCAAAGGTTCTACAATCTCTCAAAACTACACATACCCAAACAACTACATGCAAAGCATTCAAACACAGGAGCCAGCGCAGGGGCATCAGGGTTGGGGGGTAGGACCTTTTCCATCCATACCATAACCCTGCATAACATAATTTTCTGCTTCTGGGATAGATACCCTAAATATTCTGGAGTAAAGGAGACATACCATCTGGTCACTCTCAATTTGGTCAGGAAATGTAAAGCCACCTTGGTAGTTCTCCTGTTATCCCTGTACATGAGAGGCTGAGGCAAGATTACTGCAAGTTTGAGACCAATCTGGTTTAATATAGAGTGAGTTTAAATATAGCCTGGGGTGAGTTTGTCTAAATAAGAAACAAGAGAAAAAGTGTGTTTATGGGTGTGTGCGTGTGTGTGCATGTGCATGTGTGTGTGTGTGTGTGTTATGTGGTTTTGAATATCTATGTGTGTTTACATAAATATTATAAGAAGAAAAAGGCAAATGAGCAAAATTTCAGAAATCAGTCGCAGTGTAGGGTTATTGGTAAAGACTTTCAGGGAATTTGTGCTATTTCCTCCTCTTCCCAAGATGAGAAGCAAACCTAGGGGTTTGTGCTTACGACCGACCTAACCTTCAACCTCACTGTGCTGGCTTCACGACTCCTCCGTAAGTTGGAAATTGTAGCATTCAACAGTTACAAAAGTTCCCACCTACACCAAGGGGCCATTAGGAGCGAAGTTCAACATTTCGGCACCCAGGAGTATCAGAAAACCAAGAACTTCAGAGGACTGTTTCTGTGTGTGCTTCCCAATATATTCTGAGAATTTCAGAGTTACCCTTGGGGTCGCAACCATGAGAATCTCTCTTTCTAAGGTACTAGTCAATGTTTGGTGACATTTTTGCTGTGATGTCTGGAGGAGTGATGATGCTGACATCCAGTGGGTGGGAGCCAGAGATGCCACTCAGGACCCCAGCAAGCACAGGAAGGCCCTTACAAAGATCCACCCAGTAGAAAGTGTCAATCATGCCAAAGACGAAAACCATTGAGTGTGCACAGAGCTAGTATCAGGGATTTCCCAGGACAACCTGAGGCACAGGTAGGAGCAGGGCACTTTGGCCAGGCAGATTGGCGGATAATTCTATCATTGGGTTGTTGAATAATCATTTCATTGGTCAGTTGGATAATTCAATCATTGTCTTACAGGGTGCTGAGTCTCCCTGCTAGCTGGTATAAGAGGTGGGCCTGTTGCCACTGTGAGACTTGAATGTACAGAGCTTAGATCGGGGATTTTCCAGGACCACCTGAAACAAAATAGAAGCATATATCCCCCCTGCCCCACCAACTGGAATTGCTGAGGGAGTGTCCTAGTGGATTCTTTGCAGAACCTTCAGAACAGAAAGGGAAGAATGAGTTAGACTTTCAATAGAAAGCCTAAAACTTAGACAAGTCAACACTCCATAAACAAGGAGAAAAATCAAATAAACAAACAAACAAAGAAGGTGTCTGAAGGAGACAAGCAAAGCAAATCTTCAACACAATGCAGAGGCATTTGGGATTCACATTGGAATACAGGCAAAGAGAAACCCACATGCCAGGGACATGATGAAGAGACAACATGGGAAAGGTACAGGATAATTCCACACCAAGCTCTACCAACCTGTGGGAGACTCCTACAGTGGGATCCCCCTGGGGAAGGCCCAGGACAAAGATATTAGAAGAACAATTACAGACATATTCAAAGAAACCAAGGAATATAAAGAACAAGTCAGAGAACTAAGGAGAGAGAATGAAAAACTCAAGAAGGACCTAGAGAGAGAGAGAATGACAAATGCCAGAAAGAACTAGAGGGAGAAAATGAGAAACTCCAAAAGGAAGTGGAAACACTGAAAAGATCCCATGTTGAAATAAGAAAGGAAAACGACCAGCAAAGCAAAGAGCTACAGAAAGAGATTGAGAAGCTCCAAAAGGAAGTGGAAATATTAATGAAATCACAGATGAAATGAAAAAGGAAATCAGGGCTGGAGAGATGGCCTAGCAGTAAAGAGCACCGACTGCTCTTGCAGAGGACCCGGGTTCGATCCCCAGCACCCACATGGCGGCCGAGAACCGTTTGAAACTCCGATTCCAGGAGAACTCCAGTTCCAGGGGAATCCAAGACCTTCTTCTCACCTCCACAGCATTGCACGACATGGGTGTACAGACCTACATGCAGACAGTACATTCACACACATAAAAAAAATAAATTAAAAAAATAAATAAAATGCTAGATGCCTAAAACAAAGACAAAATTCTGAAAGTCATAAGAGAAAAACAACAAGTTACATATAAGGGGAAACCCATCAGAATTACAACTGACTTCTCAGTGCAAACTATGAAAGCAAGAAGAACGTGGAGCAAAGCATTCCCAGTGTTAAAGGACTATAGATGCCAACCCAGGTTACTATACCCAGGAAAAATGTCAATTATAGTTGAAGGAGAGAGAAAAAAATCTTCCATGACATAAACAAGATGATAGAATACATGTCCAGAAAACCAACCCTTCAGAGAATACTTGAAGCAATTCGAAGGACAGAAGAAAGGAGCAACTATCCCCAGGCACCTAGAAAGAGAAATTAATAAAAGCATAACTGGGCTTGAGAAAAGGCCTAGCAGTTAAGAGCTCTGACTGCTCTTGCAGAGGACCTGGGTTCGATCCTCAGCATCCACATGGCAGCTGAGAACTGTCTTTGGCTCCAGTTCCAGGGGAATCTGATGCCCTCTTCTGACCTCCACAGCATTGCACGACACGGGTGCACAAACCTACATGCAGAAAGTACATTCATACACATAAAAAATAAATAAAATTTAAAAAAATAAAATCATAACTGCAGAAGCAGAAACCTAGACCAAAAATGCAAATGAATAACAAGGTGAAAGGAAGCGACACACATCTTTCAGGTATAACCTTAAATATTAATGGACCTAACGAAGTTTACCTTCCAGGTGCTGAGAAACCTTCCTACCCCTCCCCTTTTTTTGGAAAAAGAAAAACATGATGGTAATGAAACCACTCCCTAACTGTAAACTAGAGCCAACTGTTACAGTGGTAATTTCCTATAAATCAGGCATAACGTATTAACTGATTGATAGGCATAGGAACTGTGAAAGGATATTTCCCTAAATAGAGCCAAATTCAATAGTAAAGTGTTTATAAGTTGTGTAATTAAGCAAAATATATTACTACAGGAAAGCTCTGACAATCAGCAAAGAATTATCTGCCTAGGAGATGTTGGCTGGGGATTCAAAACCCGCCCCCCCAAATTATAAAGGCCTTTTGCCTATAATGGGATATATCAAGGAAAAGGCAGTAAGTCCTGTTGTTGAAGACCTGGTGTGAGCATGAAAAATGTTATGAGACGTCACTTGCTAGTGTACAACTGGCCTCTGAAAAGGCTAGAGAACGTTACCAAAGGCCATTAAAGCCAATATCTCAAAAAATATTGGTCTCCCTGAGAAAAAGCAACACTTCCTCTGTCAAATCAGCTCAACCTCAACAGCCTGGAGATACATACTATGCAACAAGTGGCAGCCAGTGTCTTACATATCCCAAATCTATTTGGCTATTAGCTCTCTCCTTGGGAGGAAATACTCACAGCAGATGCCACAAGCTTGTGTCCTTGGTGGTTGGGCGATGTTGTGAGCCACAGTAAGAACTTGTCACCCTTTATAGAGAAACCACAGTTTGCGGATTAGCATGCCATCAAAGCATCTGTGTCTAATGCTCACAGCTTAGCTTGACATAATAAGTATAGTTAAATGCCTGTACATCCAATAGCTTGTGCTTTGTTTGTATGACTAAAAAGGGGTATCACTGGGAAAGCTGTCAATCCAGAAGGGAAACAACCTGAACAGACTGGGTCCAAAATGACAACTCCAAAGAAATTAGACTGTTTCTTCTCACCCATTTGTGCCCCTTTCCCAAAGCCCAGGGAACAAAATGAGGAAGAGGAGGTGGTGGTAGATTGTAAGGGCTGTGGAGAAATAGGGTGAATCATGAGACTACAGAGAATCTAGTCTGGACTCCTATGATCAACCAGTCTGTGCAAACAACTTCTCCAACTGGTCTTGAGAACCTTGGGTTGTTCAAAATTTGACATAGATACTTGCGAAATGCACCAATTACCTGATTGTATGACATAATGAGTGACATCAATGCTATCTGCAAACAACTTGTGTATTGTATTGTAGAATCCCTTAAAAAATTAATTAATTTAATTAAAAAAGACCAAAATAAAAATAATAAACACAAAACCGAAGATCCAAACTGAGCACATACATTCAGCCACCTCATGTTTGACAAAGTGGACCAAGAATACAACAATGGAGGAAAGGTACTGCAATCTCACCAAGTGGTGTTGGCAAAACTGGATCACCACTTGTAGAAGAATGAAATTAAACCTCTACCTCTCACCCTGTACAAAAGTCAACTCCAGATGGATCAAAGACCTCAACGTGAAACCCAAAACTCAGAAGGCGATAGAAGAAAAAGTTGGCAGCAGCCTACAAGAATTAGGCATAAGAAAAGACTTCCTAAATCAAACAGCAGCTGTGCAAGAATTAAGGTCAACAATTGACAAATGGGACCTCATTAAACTCAAAAGCTTCTGTACATCAAAAGAAACAATAAAGGAAGTGGAGAAATCCCACAGAGTGGGAAGAAGCCTTCACCGTAGATACAACTGACAAAGCATTGATTTCCAGAATATATAAACTACTCAAAAAAAAAAAAAAAGAAGAAAGAAAACAAATGAATCACTCAAAAGATGGCACAAAGAGCTGAACAGAGACTTCACAAGTGAGGAATTAGAGATGACTAAGAAATATCTTAAAGTGTTCAACATCACTAATAATTAAGGAAATTCAAATTAAAATCACTTTAAGATATCATCTCACTCCAATAAGACTGGCTAGGATCAAGAAAACAAATGATACCAAGTGCTGGAGAGGTTGTGGGGAAAAAGGAACACTCATCCAGTGCTGGTGGGAATGTAATCTCGTACAGCCACTATGGAAAGCAGTGTGGAGAACCCTTGGAAGACTCAGAATGAGCTTACCACCTGACCCAGCCATACCACTCCTGTGTATGTACCCACAAGACTCATCTTACCACAGAGATACATGCACAGCCATGTTTATTGCAGCTCTCTTCACAATAGCAAAGAGCTGGAACCAACCCAAGTGCCCCTCAACTGATGACTGGACAGAGAAAATGTGGTACATCTACACAATGGAGTTCTATGCAGTGGTTAAGAAAGATGACATCATGAACTTTTCAGGTAAACGGATGGAGCTAGAAGATATCATGCTAAGTGAAGTAACACAGTCCCAGAAAATCAAATGATGAATGGTATCCCTCATCTGTGAATGCTAGCACCAGTTACCTAATTGTATGGCAAAGTGAGCAAGGTTAATGTGATCTGAAAAGAACTGTGCTCTTAAATTGCGAATCCCTTAAAAAAGTTAAAAAAAAAAAAAAAAGAAAACCCTTGAGCTTAACAACTGGGTTCTCTACTGCAGCATTCTGGGAAGATTGACTTCTAAAGAAATTTAATTCATTAAGGTCCCTGAGAATGGCTACAGTAAAAAAAAAAGAAATTTAATTTGATAAATAAGAATATAATAAAGCCTCAGAAGACAGTAAGAAACTAAATTTTCTGTCATTTTTGAGGCTGATGAAAATCAAGTCCAGACTTCTAAGGTAAGGGTGAAGGATTCTTCCTGCCATTACTGAAGATGCATCAGAGTATAAGAGCAGAACCCGTGTTCATGACTGTGCTACCTGTCTAGTAATTTTTAAAAGGAAAATTAAGAGCCAGAAGGTATCATCTAACAGTTTTATTTTGTAACATATGAAAAATTTAAAAATGAAGATACCTCTATTCTGTTTTTTATAACTATTCTTCTCTACCTTGTAGCATTATTTGAAGGCAGAAAAACAGATCTAGAGTTGTCTGGAAAGATAGAACCTCAATGAAGGAATTTCCCTCATCAGAATTTGCTATGGGGATGTCTCTGGGGAATTTTCTTGATTGATAATTGATGTAGGAGGACCCAACCCATGTGGGCAGTGCCATCCCTGGGCAGAGGGGCCTGTGCTGAATAAGAAAGGTAGTTGTTAGCCAGGCATGGTGGTGCATGCCTTTAATCCCAGCACTTTGGAGGCAGAGGCAGGGAGATCTCTGAGTTCAAGAGTTCAAAGCCAGCCTGGTCTACATAGTGTGTTCCAAGACATATAGGGCTACAGGGAGACCCTGTCTCAAGAAGACCAAATACATACATATGTACATACATACATACATACATAATATATATATATATATCTATATATATATGAGAGAGAGAGAGAGAGAGAAAGAGAGAGAGAAATGTAGCTGAGCAAGCCAGAGGAAGTAAACCAGTAAGCAATGCTCCTGTGTGGTTTCTGCCCCACTTACTGCCTGCAGCTTCCTGCCTTTCTTGCATTCCTGCCCTGGCTTCCCTCACTGAGGAACTGTGAATTGAAAGGTGAAAAAAAAACATTTCTTCCCAAAGTTCCTTTCAATCAGTGTTTTATCATAGCAATTTTAAATCAAAGTAGAAATTGGCACTTGGAGTGAGTACCAGTACAGTAGCTGTGATGGACCTGACCATGTTTGGGGGGAAAGGGTATAGAAGGATTTTGGAGATTTGGCATAGATAAACCATTGAGTTCTTAGAGCTTAGTGGGCTGTTCTGTGGGACCTTGGAAGAGAAAAATGCCTAGAGAGGGACATGGAAAATGGAGGCCTGGCTTGTGAAGTTTCAGAGGGAAGTCTGAGTCCCTCAAAGACTCTATGAGGGCCGTTTGCATGATATATTTAAATTAAGAATCTGTGGGACTGAAACTTTTCTTGCTTTACTGGGACCAGTGGTACTACTGAGTTGGGCTGAAAACACAGATCTGATTAATAAGAGACCAGTGTCACCGAGGGGAAGTGTCTGGGAAGTGTTTCCTCAGGGTTAGCAAATAGAAACTGTGGTCCAGAGGGGGCCAAGGCTGTTATCTCAAGCTGCAAAATGAACTTGGTAATGTTAAAAGTCTCCCACTTGGTACTGATTTGGTATAAAAGCTGCAAAACTGAGAAGGTCATGTTGAGATGCTGAGGCTTTGCCCTGTAAGATGCCAGGAGAAGCCATCAGTGTAGGTGTGGCCTCAATTGTACCTACACCCAGGATATTGGAGCATCCAAGATTGTAAGACATCCTCCAAGGGCAGTGTGACCTGTACAGTAGAGCTGGTCTGAACCTGCAGACTGGCCTGTGGGGCATTTTCCTGATTGCTATCTGATATAGGTGGACCCAGCTCACTGTGAGTGGTGCCATCCCTGGGCAGGTGGGCCTGGACTGTATAAGAAAGTTAGTCGAGCAAGCCAGTAAGCAGCATTCTTCTGTAGTTTCTGCTTCAGCTCCTGCCCCACCCTCCTACTTGAGCTCCTGTCCTGGATCCCCTTGATGATGGACCATGGGTAAGGTGAATACATTCTTTCCCACCCGAGTGCCTTTTGGCCATGGTTTTATCATAGCAATAGGAAGTGAATTAGAACAGCTTTCTACATGGACTTTTTTTGCATGTATACATGTGTGTGGTGTACATGGACCTGTGTATGTATGTTTGTGCATGTGCATGAAGATATATACATGCAAGTAGAAGTATACATATGCATGCATGTATATGAAGGTCAGAGGCTGATGTCAGGTATGTTCCTCAGTTACGTTCTGCCCTATTTACTGAGGCTGTCTCTCACTGAAGCTGGATCTTGCTGCTTTGGCTAGGCTGACTATCCAGCTCACTCTGGGGAACTTCAGCCTCCACCTCCCAAGCACTGGAGTTAGGTAGGCCTCCACTGCTGTTCATCTTTAACAGGGAACCTGGGATCCGAACTCTACCCTCATACGTGCCTAGCAAACACTTGGGTATTTAAAAACTGACAGTACTGATTACTTTTGTAATTACAACTATAATCTAAATTGGTAACAGTGACATGGAGGAAGTACTTCTATATGACAGTACGTGCTTTGAGGAGTGTAGTAGTCCAGTTTGGGCCACACACTAAAAGTGCCTTCATCACCACATCTGCTGACAGGATGCCAAGAAGACATTCCTGAAACGAGACAGAAGTTCAGCCCTTGGCGTGCTCCACCAAAGGTTTTTCTAAATCGTCTTGAAAAATACATTGTCTTTCAGGTTTGGTTATTTGGTTGCTTAAATCACATTATAACCATCTACAGCAGTTTGTTAATATAATTTCTCCCCATCCCTGCACTAGAACTGTCATCTGGAGTCATCTGTTACCTTGTCATTGTCAGTCCCTGAGGGACTGGTCTTGTTTGGTCCTTTCCTTTATCTAACTGCTGCCTGTAAGAACTACAAGGCTGTGCCTTTAGAACAAGAATTCTCTTATGGGATTGCAGCTGACGATCAGCCTGCTTATTTTTCTATTCCCAACACTTGCACACACGATGGGGGAATTCATCCCTTATTTAGACAAAACTAACTCTACGTATTTTTGTTTCCAAACTTTTTGATGTTAAAAGCCAGAATTGTTCAGTTTGCTCTTTCCCTTTTTACACCTAAAATAACTCCCAAGGTCACTGTCATTCTTTAAGGAAATTCCTTAATCTGCTGAGCACGGTGACATCCGGGGGCTCTGTCATCAGCAGAATTTCCAGTTTCAAGATCAAAACGTGTGCCTGGACCGCTGCACATCTGCCAGGCTCACATCCTGCGGGCATTGCTGTGCCTCCTGCCTCCCAGGTCTAGGGCCTACAGAAGGAATGTCTAGCCAGGCTGCCTTTCGCCAGGACAGAAGGAGCGAGGCAGGGGAGAGCAGACAGGAAGCAGGTACTACCTGCCCATCATCCATCTTGTTCTAGGTGTTTTAAATGTCCTGCAATTCTATTATCACGTAATTAAAATGGTACCTCGTTTGCCTTGCTTGCAAGCTCAGTTCAGTCTGCTCTATCAATACCCATGTCTTGAGAATGTTACAGTACTATAAACCAGCATATTGTACGTTCTCAAAACACATTTGTTAAGCTGGGGGTGGTGGTGCATACCTTTAATACTAGCACTCAGGAAGCAGAGGCAGGGGGACCCCTGTGAGTTCAAAGCCAGCCTGGTCTAAATAGCGAGTTCCATGTGATCCAGAGCTACATGGAGACCCTGTCTTAAAAGAATCATCAAATTCATGATTTATGCCCATGAAAATACATACAAAGTGACTGTGAAAACACTACAGGCACAATAGAACTACCAAAAATGAAGATGGATTAAGACAGTAGTGCAGGAACAGGGTGGGAGGCCTGGAAGGTAAAGTACTGGCTGTACATGCAGGAGGACTGCAGTTCGGTTCCCAAGTCCCCGGGTAAATACCAGGTAGACATGGTGACTTATCTGAAATGCTAGCCTCAGAAAGCAGAGACAGGGGACCCCCAGAGCAAGCTAGCTATGGAAACTAGCCACATCAGTGAGCTCTGTGTTTGATTGAGAGACCCTGCTGCCATGAATAAGGTAGAAAAGTAACTGAGGATGATTCATGACCTCATATTAAGGGTCACACACCCACAGATGTATACGTTCACCTGCACAACATGCAAACACACATACACACATGCGCATGACAGGAAGAAAATAAAGCTAGAAAAAAAAGGGTGATGGCAGATTTGAGGGGACTCTCTACAGTATGTGAGGCCAGAAGTCAGCATCCATTACCCAGGCTTGGCCTCCTTACCCTCGCAGGCTGAGGTACCAGAGGAAAGGAAGAGGCCGAGGCCATCTCATATGCCAGACAGAAGGAAAGACAAGCTGAAGCAGTTGTCCTTCACATGTGAAAGGACAGATGTTCCTACAAGGTGATGGGACAGCATGGAGCGACTTTCAATGCACAGGGTCCAGGAATGTACAACCCAGGACAAGAGCAAGCGGGGAGGTCGCTGTCAGCCATGCAAGCTGAGAGCAGGTGTCTTCAGCACTGTGTTTGCTCAGCATGCTAGGTCAGGAGGCATGGACATCAAAGGCAGAGCCATGATGGTGACATGGTAGCTAAGAACCACATAGGGCCTGCCTTCCAGAGCCTACATCAGTCCCAGCTCACTGTCAACAACAGTGGAGACTCTGAGACGGGATCCTGACACGTCAGCCACAGCTACCAACTAGTTACAAAACTAGAGTCACGTGGGAAGAGGGATCCTCAGTTGAAGAACTGTCCAGATTAGACTGGCCTGTGGCCACCTCTGCAGGGCATTTTCTTGATTTTTAATTGATGACAGAGGGCCCACCGTGGGCAGTGCCATCCCTGGACAGGTAGCAGAGCAAGCCAGGGGAGCAAGCCAGTGAGCAGTGTTCCTGCATGGTCCTTCAGCTCCTGCCATCAGCTTCCTGCCTAGAGTTCCTGTCCTGGCTTACCTTCATGGTGGACTATGACACAGAAGTAAAGGCCAGATAAACTCATTCCTCCCTATGTTGTTTTCGGTCCTGATGTTCATCACAGCAACAGAAACTGGGCCAGAATGGAGCTCTTTCTTTCTTTGCATCATTTTCTTCCCCTGAGGAATAAAAAAGGAAAATACAACATGAGCCATTTGAAAAGCACAGCACAGTAAGAATGTGAATACATTCTCAGTGCAGAAAGATCTGGTACAAGCCTCAGCAGAAGCTACAAGCTAGGTGGACCTCATAGAGGAGATCAAAGAGTCTGAACTTACATGAGAAAGGAAAGGAAAGTCAAAAGAGGGAGAAGAAAAAAACAAACCAGACTGAAAGGAGATGAACAGAGAGAGAAAAAAAGATGTTAAGAAGGGATGGAAAAAGGTCAGGATAGCACTTCAGGATTCCAACCACGTGTAGAAGGTCAGGAGCAGCCAGCGTGGCCAATGCAGGATGAATGAAGACAGGACGCATCCCAGCACACCAAAACCAGCAAGAGATAGGGAAGAGCAAGCTGTCCTCTCAAAAATGCAAATTTCTATGTTACTCTAGAGGAAGGACATGGCACCGTCTGGGGTTACTGAATGAGAACAAGTCTAAGACAGGGGTCACATGTATATATTATGTAGCAGGTAAGAGAAACTGTCCCCAAGAAACAGCAGGCACACCCTTCAGCTTGCAAGATAATCCAGAATTTGTCTATACAAGATAATGATAGAAGCTGACCTCCAATCCATTCCTGCAAAGTGTGATACTCAGATAAGGGAAAGGAGGCTCTTCTAAAAATGTCCTGGGGTGGCAGAGGTGGGGGGGCTGACCTCAGGAAAACCCGGCAAGTTACTTTCCATTGGTGATGCAATTTCAAGAGCAATTTATTATATAAATGACTTAATTATTAAGCCAAAACTAATAAAACCTGATTAATTTAGCCATTCACTTAAAAACAAGAGGAAATGAAAGAAAATGCCTGATATACTATTAAATAAATCAGATATCAAATGAATTAGCAAACAGAAACTTCATGTAGTCAATTCAAAAATCCAGGTCTTTGTTAACATAATTATTTTTAAATGTAAGATGTTTAAAATTACAATAAAAATAGTAGGAAGTAGATAGGCCAGTTTGGGCAATTTTAAAGTATTAAATGTTGCTCTAAATTATAAGATAATATTATAGCAGCAAAGTTGAAAAGCTCACCTAAGAAAAATCTGGTGGCAACAGAATAGAAGCATAGTGCACCATGGAATTAGTTTTCACAATTGCATATCAAGTATGCCAAAGGCAACATCAAAGGCAGGTGGAGCACTCTTCTATTGACTACACCCTAGACAAAGAAGTTACCTAAGATCCCCTACAGACTTTTAAGTGGGAGATCGAAGCACAAGATTAAAAGTAGATAGACATCTGGACAAGCAACAGAAGAAAAATTTCAAGTAATTAAGGTAATGGTTAATCTTCATCGCGAAATTGACTGGATTTAGAATCATAGAGGAGAGGTACCTCCAGAACTTCCTGGGCGGTGTTTCCAGAGAGGTTAAACTATGGCAGGGAGACCCGGCTGAATTGTGGGTGGCCTGCCCTTGCTTGGGCAGGGGTCCTGGGATGAAAAAAGGCGGGAAAGGGAAAGTAACCTAAGAAGCAGTGTTCATCTCTCTCTGCTTCCTGATTGTGGACAGGATGTGACCAGCTGCCTCAAGGTCCCTTACCATGCCTACCCACCATGAGAGACTGTAGTCTCAAACTGTAAACCAAAACAGACCCTCCCTTCCTTCAGATTCTGTCAGATATTTTGTCCAGGCAAGAGAAACGACTACTGCTATTACGAGTAATATGTACTCAAGGTCCTGAGATGGAGCAATGGGAATACCCCACTCTCAGCTCACACTGGGACTGGTAAGTGCCGGTAACATCGGCACTAAAATAGCATGGAAAAAACCCTGCCTCGCACTCAGAAGAAGAAAACATGAGTCATTTCAAACTTCAAGGAGCCACCAAGCATCATCTGTAACAGATAGAAGTCACAGTTCTTTAAAACTTCCAATCCCTGAAAAATCACCCTGAACAGTAAAACTTCCAGTATAGATAGACAGATGATTGATAGATAGATGATAGATGATAAATACAAACATACATACATACATACATACATACATACATACACATCATAGATCCATAGATAATCAGACAGATCACCAAGCCATTCAATGACATTGATTATCAGAGTCTCTAAAGGGGAGATGAGAAAACACGTAGAAGCACTAAGGAAAATAGTCTTTCTTCAGATAATTCTAGATTCTTTCTCTTATCTCAATTTAATGATGAAAATTAAAAATATAAAACCCCATTCAAAGAAAACACAAATACTTCTAGAAGGAGAAAGGAGACAACGAAAGCCTGGGCATAAGAAGTAGTAAGAGACAGTCAGGCGTGGTGGCACACACCTTTAATCCCAGCACTTGGGAGGCAGAGTCAGGCGGATCTCTGTGAGTTCAATGCCAGCCTGGTCTACATAGTGAGCTCCAGGACAGCTGGGACTAAAGGGAGACTCTGCCTCAAAAAAAAATGAATAAAAATAAAAATAAGTAGTAAGAGACTAATTTGTGTAAAAACCTATGGTGGCATCTTTGAAAATTTAAATAAAAATGAAAAGTGTATACATTTTTTTTAAATGGCCAAATAAGCTGAGCATAGTGGTGCACATTTGGATGCCAGCACTTATGAGGCAGAGGCAGATGGGATCTTTGTAGGATTGAGGCCAGCCTGGTCTATATAGTGAGTTCCAAGCCAGCTGGGTCTAGAGAGAGACCCTGTCTCAAAATAAAAATGGCAAAATAATAACTATCCCAAGAAAGCAAAGATGATTTAATTCTAGAAAATAAAGTAATAAAACTAATTGTTAATATATCAAAAGAGAGAAATGATATATTTATTTTAAAATGGTTTTAAGGTACATTTAGATAAAATAATATTTTCTTGGCATAAAAAGCATGTGCAATTCATTTATTAATAATAAAATTCCAAAGTATTTTCCAAAAATCTAAGAAACAATGGTGTCTTTTTAGTCAATCCAACAACTCCAGACTAAAAGGAAGACCCGTTAGAAAATATGAGATAACGGTACATGAGTCATGGATTGTCTGCCTGGAGAGAGACAACGATGAGCTACATAGTTATTACAGCTAACAATGCAGGTCAGAGATGGCAAGATAAAAATAAAAATATAAAATCAGATCTCTTCCTATATCAGAACTAAGTTTCCTATGAAAAACTAGGAAACCTAAGTAGTATGCTCATGAAAGTAATATAAAATACAGAATACCCAAGAATAATTTCAATGAAAATATTTATAATCAATTGCAAAACCTATTGAGATCCAAAGCAGAAAGGAAGGGTCATCGCCAGCCCTTATTTTGAAAAATCATTAGCACAAATATGACACTATGTCATATCTCCCAAACTAGTTTACAAATTATCTTTAATTCCTTTTGCGGCACAGATTAGATATTTCCACCTCACACGGTGATTCTAAAATTAACCTGGAAGATGAATAATAGCAATCAGGACATGTTTGAAATCAAATGCAGGATATATATTACTGGATACTGCCACAAATTACAGCAACAGAGGCTGAAAGAACAAATCCCTGGTAAGAGAATGGGTAAAAATAAAAGTATTATTGCAAGACGACATGAGAATTGAGCACAAAACAGCATTTCAAAACAAAGAAAGCCTAACTCTGTTAAGTGGCTGTATTACTTTTCTGTTGCTGTAATAAAATACCATGAGTAAGCGACCTTGTAGAAGGAAGGGTTTATTTGAGGAATCAGACTCCATCATAGTCGGGAGGCACACAGTGCAGCAGGAAGCAAATTGGAGCAGAAAAGGGGGCACTCACGTCTTCAAGCAACCAAGGAGTTGGACTACAAGGCCTAAGAGCTCTCAAAGCCCAGTGATGTGCTTCCTCCAGCATACACACACCTTCTAAGATCTTCCAAAACAGTCCCACCCACTAGGGACAAAATGTCCGAATACTTGGAGCCTATGGGAGACACTCTCATTCAAACCACCACAGTGGCTTAAGTTCAGATAATTTGGAAAAATTGAAACCCAAACCCTGTGTCAGCTTTCCCTTACTAGGACAAGATACCGGAATTAATCAACTTGTTAAGAAGGGTTTCAGAGGTTAGGTGGTGGAACGAATTGTTTGGGAACCTGTGGCATGGGAAAATAATTAGTGAGACCACAAAGTAGAGTAGGCTGCTCACCTCTTCACAGAAGGAAGCAAGAGGGAAAGCTGCAGGGGTCCAAGCATCCCCTTCCAGGTCATCCTCCAATGGCCTACCCTCCCCCACGGGAGCGCCTCCCCCTAAGGCCCCACCTCCTCCCAATGGCTGCAGGGCTACAGACCACACCTTCAACACATGGCCTTTAAGCATTTCAGATCCAAGCTAGAGCACCCCCACCCAGAAGACATTAAACATTTCTGGTGGACTTTTTAAAGTGAAATGTAAGCCATAAAAGAAAAGAAGAAAATATGAATGTCTGAACCTGAGGGAGAAAATGAGCAATATAACAAAGCACAGAGTCCACCGAAGTCCAAGGAACAGTGTCCCTTTCAAATACATATGAGTCATAAACGCAAGAGATGAAATAGTGAAGGCGAAAACACAAAAATACAGAACAAGCAGGCATCTTTAATCTATTAAAGAGCTCTTAGAATTTATTTAAAAAGCTAAATACCCTGAGTGATACACGGGCCAAGGACAGACATGAACCTCTTACAGTGGGGAGTGTTAAGTCTGGGCTTCCCAGAATCCCAAGGGACATACAGGTGCCCACTTCCTTCAGAGGCTGTCAATCTTCTGACCTCTTCCCCTGTACCCGAGGTCCCGCCCCATGGCTATAAATGGGTGGGCCCCAGTGCCATCTTGCCCCTGCCCCTGCCCTGCTCCTGTTCCACCATGTCCCTGCAGGTGGTCCGCTCTGGCAGTCCCACATGGAAGTAAATCATGTTCCTGGAGTGACTTAAGCCTCATGTGTCTTTATCTGGAGGTTTGGACCTTTATAACTTAACAGGGAGAGCCATGTAGCTATGCTGGGTTATAATAAATAGCTTGGATTCTTGGTGATAACCAAATTACAAATCTAGGGAGCTGGAGAGATGGTTCAGCAATCCAGACTGTTTGCCGCTCTTGCAGAGGACCTGAGTTCAGTTCCCAGAATCCACCTGCATCTCCAGCTGAGTATCCCATGCCTTCTTATGGCCTCTGTGGGAACCTGCACACAAATATACACTATTTTTTGAGACAGGGTCTCCCTGTAGCCTGGAACTTGCCATATGGACCAGGCTGGCTCCCACAGATTCACCTGGTTCTGCTTCCTCAAGTGCTGGGATTAAAGGCATGAACCAGAATGCCTGACTTGAGATAAGTTTTTAAGAACAAAAAAATCTTTAAAAAAAAACCAAAAACTACAACCCTAAATAACAGTAAAGCATCAATCCTACTACATCAGATCTACAGAAACTAAAGCCCCTCAGACACCGGGTATAGGTAAGGACTGACTGCTGACAGAAACCTCATTTATATGTGATCTCCTCAAACGCAGTTTTCATGCATATTTTAAAGGAGTCACAACCTTTGAACACAGAGTTCCATTTCTAAGGATTCTCCCTAAAGGAACAGACAAAAGCAATTGCAAGCAATTATCTATCATGTCTTTCATCACAACCATACTTAGAACGACAGGCAGAACTTGTAATGACCTACTAGGTCTCTGGTCTGGGCTAGCTGAAAGAATTGTGTCACTTTTTTCTCCCTTACTGGGTACCATGTCTATCTCCAGGATACTTCCCACCCATGGAGAGGGATGGAAAGGAAGAAAAAAGAAAACATCCCATCTACTGCGAACAGGATGGGTACGTCCAAAGAAGCCTGGAGCAGCACCTGTGAGGACACAGGAAGTGGCCCTCCAACCAATCTCCCCACCTTTGTCTTCTCCAAACACTATCATGCTGGAAAGGTCCAGAGGGTTGCCACACCCTAAGAAATCTGTGTTTGTCAAAAGCTTGGCCCTAATAAGCTGCAGTCCATCTCTCCTGAGTCCCAGATCTCTCTATCTAGGCTCTGGAGGGCTCTGTCCACAGCCACCCAGATGCCATGCCCACCCCCAGCACCTTTAAAAGGACACTTTTGTTTTGAAGGTCAGCTTACTGAAGAAAGAGTAGCTATCCTTCCAAACTTAGGGAACCTAACCCAAAGCAAACAACATTAGGAGCAAACTGGAAACAGCCATAGACACAGCACAAGAGGACCATTTTAGACACACATTAGGGCATGTCCCGAGGTGGAAATGAGTGATTTACTTGACTGTCATTTTATTTTTAATATTCAATTCCAGATGAAGTAATGACCTTGTAGGAATGTCCAACCAATGGCCTAAGGGCCTCAGCAGTCTGTAAGCATACTTAAGACATTATAAGACCTTCGCTTGCAATTTTTTTAAACTCTGCAGTTCTTGAGCATGAATCTTATAGAAACATCGGAAGGTTGGATACTCCTGAAGGATGCAAAGGCATCTCTGCAAGCTCAGGGAGGAGGAGGCATTTCCTATCTTCTACAAGTGAAGATGTCAGGGCTGCTCGGGACATCCATGCACTTCCCATCCAGGTACAGTGCTCCTCCCGCTGTAGGTCAGGACTGATTGCATGACTAATTCTGGCCAATGAGATGTTGGCAGAAGTAACAAGCTGGTCACTCCCAACTAATCTCACAGACTGAGGTCTTTCTGACCTACCCCAAGGGCTGGCAAGGTTCCAAAGAGAAGCCACTGTATTTAACAGGTCCTGGCATTTAACAAGTGAAAGAGGTGCCCTAGTCACATTATGACTGCTTCTAGAGTAGTAGTTTACCCCAAATGTTAACATTGGTTGAGGAAAAAATTATCTCTAAGTTGCCAAAGGTCATGGGAAAGGGCATGGCAGTACATTCGTAAGCGATTCTTGTTTTTCTGAGAAAACACAGGAATCTATTAGGAACCACTGCCAAATCCCAGGACAATTGCTTCGCCTGGAGTTTTAGAATAGGCTTGGTGAAGAACAGAATGAAGCAGTGGAATCTCTGTCCTTTGATGCTCTAATCAAGCAGTAAGGAAAATGCCTCCACTGGAGAACTGAGCTGAACGGAGGTGAATAAAACTGGAGCTGAGGTAGGTAAATTTCCCAGGCCTATGGCTGGCCTCAGGTGACCCCTGACTATATCCCTGTTGTCTACTTGAGGGCACAGAAGCCTGTCATGCTGAGTGTAATCTGTCACCTATATAGATGGGTGTTTGTGAGGGCTCTGAATAGAATAAAAATTTTCTCTATTGTTTCTCTCATCAAACATCTAATGTTATTCTGATAGAAATAGGTGCTATACACCATGCAAGGGCAGCAGCTAGTTGTGCCCTGCAAACCAAAGTGCCAAGGACCACTTCTGGTCAGAAATGCGGTGTCAGTATTATAGGGATGTGAGCTGCAGTGGTCTCCCTTCACCTGGTCCATACCTATAAGAATGCAGCTTGCTTGTTCCCTAAAAGCTACAAAAGGAAGACCTCCCAAGTACTATAGAATGGCAGCCAGTCAGGAGCATCTCCTCAGATCTCACTTGATAGAATTTCAGGGGGGAGAAGAATCAAATTAAAACATTCATCCAATTAGTAAAATATATGGTAGAAATGATAAATCACTTTTGAATTTTTCTAACTCCCATGATCCCTTTGGAATTTGAACTCATCCTTTCTGCCAGTGTCACGTCTATCAACTCAGACCCCTGTGTCTTAGCTAATGATATTTCAACTTGAGAATTTGAGAGAACTGTGAAATTCATAAAAGAGATATTTGAAACTTCATAATTATGCCAGGTTATATCTCGATTTATCAGAGCTGCTTGTATTTTGGAAGAATACAATGTAACCATTAACAGATGAGTTAATTAGTCCAGTAGCCCCAATACTAACTGAGAAGCTAAAAATGTGTCCGAAAATCTTGAGTCACTGAAACATACCCACTGTCTTTGTCTCTCCTTGTCTAGGTGGACCATGTGGCCAGAGTTCTGGTTTTAGATAGTGTTTTCTCTGGATATGAACATAAGTTTTATGGCTGGGGAGATGTTCCATAGAGTGTTTATCAAGTATGGTGACCTGAGTTCAATGGCCATAACCCATATAAAAAGTCAGGCATGATGGTGCATGCTTGTAACCCCAGCACTGCAGAGACAGAGACAGGGTCTGGGGTGCTTGCTGGTTGGCTAGACTGGCCTAATCTGTCAGTCCCTAGGCTAGTGAGAGAATTTGTCTCAAAAACAAACAAAAATAAAATTAAAAAGGTAAAACTAGGCTGGACAGAGTCTAGGAAGGAATGCCACAGAGACTGTCCTCTGTCCTCCACAGACATGTGCACATATATCTACCGAGAGAGAGAGAGAGAGAGAGAGAGAGAGAGAGAGAGAGTAGTTGAGTTTCAAGTGGTCAAAAGACCTTAGAGGAAAACTTTTAAAAAGTAATAGTTACTTGCCAGGCATGTGCCTTCAGTCCCAGCACTCAAGAGGCAGAGGCAGGCGGATCTCTATGAGATGGAAGCCAGCCTGCTCTGCATAGCAAGTTCAGGCCAGCTAGGGCTACAAGGAGACCCTATCTCAAAAAAATTCACAGTCACAACATCGATTATCTCCTTAAGGGAACCTTGCAGATGAATGGATCCTTTGAGTGACCAAGACAGGAGTATTGTGTGACAGGGAGAAAGAGCAGATTTCAGAGGCTCCACCCAGGGTCAAAGTGGCTCATCCAGGCCTAGGCTCCACTGCATCAAGTACCTTAGGATGGAATTACAGAAAGAAGCAAGAGGAGGTGGGGCCATGTGACCTCTCTATGGGAAGGGATTCATGACAGTCTTTACCAGGTTTCCATTTCATGTAATATTTCCATATCTTCACATTTTTACCAGATTCACTCTAAGAATTAATTTGCATTGACAACTATAGGATATTAATTTTTTATTTTATTTATTATTTTATGTGTATGAGTGTACTGTCTGCATATAGGCTGGTGCATCTGTGTCGTGTAATGCCTCAGAGGTCAGAAGAGGGCATCGGATTTCCCTGGAACTGGAGTTAAAGACGGTTCTCAGCCTCCATGTGGGTGCTGGGGATTGAACCCAGGTCCTCTGCAAGAGCAGTCGGCGCCCTTAACCACTAGGCTGGAGAGATCTCCAGCTCCAAATTTTCTTTTTTTTGCCTCTTTTCATGTAAAACTCTGCAGAGGCTGAGTTGTGCTGTGAAGGAATGAATTATCAAAGCTGAAGGTGATGTGTGTTCTATTCTTCTCTTGTTATCTATTTAAAGATATTGAGAAATCTGTGTTAAAATTAAAAATGTAATATACAAATTCATCTTTCTGTTTGTTTAAAATGTTCTATTACACACCTGTAGTATGACAGTCATTATTAGTGCTTCAGAAACACCAGGAGGTCCTTATACTTGAGAACATTCCCAGAATGCTCTTGAGCTCACAGCTACCTGAGAGGCTGAGGCAGGAAGACTACAAGTTCAGTCTCGCTGAGCTGCACAGTAAGCTCAAGGCCAGCCTGGGCAACTCAGTGAGACCCTGCCCGATATAAAATGTGAAACAGTGCTGCAGCACACCGGTAGAGGCTTGTCAGGCTGCGCCAGGGCCCGGATTCCATCTCCAGTTCTGCACACCAAGTCCAGCCACAAATAACCCTTTACATTCTCTCCATCTGTGTCCATCCTTCTGTCTCCTGTCTCACTCTTGTCCCCCACATCTCAGTTGACACCAGACTTCCATCCCTAATATTTCTAATTAATATCTTTTAGTTGAGAATAACCATCATCTATAAAGTACGTTTACTGAACTAATTTGTTTTTACTTTCATTTAGGTGCACTAATGCAAATTAAAGACATTAGCTAATCAAGCACAGACATCATTTAGAAAAGAAAAGAAAGAGGCCTGCCTTTTCCAAGGTAAAGTGTTTGGGGCAGCCACAGAACAGCCAACAGAGCCCTACTGGATTACTCAATCAGGGGCCTCTCAAACTCCATCTGTGAACATTTGGTCGGCCCTTTTATGGAGAAAAGGCATTTCTCTGGGTCCGTATTAATTTTGAGCACATCTGTGCCCTCACCTAATCCCTACCCGCATACCACTTCAATTAAAATTAACAGAAGTCAAATCCTTGAGTGGTTTTAATTGCAATATGGAGATTATAAATGGTACCCACCTTGAACCACACACACAAAAAATGATTTTTTTTTCCCCTGGCCTTTCTCTCAGGAATAATGCTGAAGGATGGAGTCGGTTACTGTGGACGAATCTTCATTTATTGTGTTGCTCCATCAGAATGATGCTGAGAGCCTTCCAATGGGCAAAAGGCCAATGAAAATTAATGCAAAGGTACAATTAAGGAGTGTTTTAAAGAAATGCCTTTTCATTCTGTTCAAGGGCATGTGGCGGGACACGTTGCCAGAGAGGATGATGTTGGGTGTGCTTTAATGAGGCTCGTATAATTACATGTCAGCTCCGGGGATGATGCAGTAAATGGCTTTTTTCTCTTAAGTAGGTTAAATATTGTCCTTACATCTGCTTCACAATATTCACACAACACTCCCTTCACAGATTCCTCAAAGATACACTTTCAGCAGGCTGCGCCCGAATCACCAGACCTTCTAGGCTGCTGAACGCAATGCTTCGCTTTGCCTCATTTACATGCACAGTCCAGCGTGCCGAACCTTTTGCCTCGCTCTGGCCAAGTGTGTACTGAGTCTTGTTTATAGGTTTGAAATGAGATAGGAAGCTGCCACTGTGAGTTCTGCTTCTGGCCTCATTCGTTCACTTGTTTTAGCCAAACTCTCCTCCAAGCCCACAATCTCTTTAAAGCAACAAGTACTGTACTTTTCCCAAAGAAAAACAAGGTGACCATGGCGCAAGAGCAGTATCTCTATGTTAGAGAGGCCGTCCGCCCTCTGCTGTGAGAAGCTAAGACAAAGGATTCATCTCCGGGATGGAGGATGGGATGAAGGAAGAGTCAAAGACAGAAACAGCAGACAGGTTAAGCACACTTCCCAGGAAATGGCGCCTGCAACTTTAAGAAGGAGAGCACTGGAGTTGCAGCCCAGCTTTTTATTTTACTACTTTATTGCCTGTTTCACAACTACTTGGACAAATACAAACAAGAATTACAGTGCACCATAAGTTATTTTAATATCCTGTAGTAGTGCATACTTGCAATGAAATCCCAGGACAATTATTACAGCTCTGTGTTTGTGTGAAAATGTCAAGTTGTTTCGAGTGACTACAGACTCTAAATTATATATAACTGTTACTTTATAGCTAATAGGCACTAAAATTATTTTAAAACAGAAATGTAAAGTTATATTTTCATCCTTTTTGACAGATAATAAAGCTTATTTATGATATATGATTTCTCAAGCATTAAAACATCCCATGTTTACAAAAACATTAAAAAGCATTATTACTTGATATTTAAAGGAATGAAAAAAAGCGAAACCATTAGGAAAATATTTGTCCAACTCGGTGACTCCTCTGTTTTGCCAAATGCTTGTAATTTCATTTATGAAAGTGAGTGGTTCAAATACTTTTTAAATTAAAAATATTTGCAAGTTCAAATAGAGGCCATTGCCTGAAGATCTGCCCTGTTTTGTAATGTGTCAGCATACACAAATCTTTTCATATGTGTTGTAGATGAAATGATGACATGTGACAGAGGTTACCTATTTATTTTAATCTTGATCCCCAGAAGATAGGTCACTTAATTATTACGTCACCAAATCACTGGGTGGAGTTGAATGATTCTTGATCTTGCACAGAAACTAAGTTTCCCCTTTTCACTCTTCCATTGGGACAAGACTGCTTGATAATTTCCCAACTTTACATTCCCTTCCATCTGTCCATCTGCCCACAGCCGCACAAGAAGCACTGGGAAACAAAGAAGTGCTTAAAAGGCGGCCCCAACCTTCCCAGGAAAACTCTCCATTCTACAGATGGAAGAACAGACAGCCAAAACCTCACCCAAAGTCATGAAGCAGCCTGTGGAAGGGTTTCCTCTTTAAACACAGGAAATGAGGAACAGTGATAAACTCCAGCAAAGAACAAAAGTCAGCACTCATGGAAGGTTCTATCCAGTGGTGATTATTTTAGAAAGGGCCACACTAGGAGCCCACATGGGCCTGTCCTGGCTTGTCCCCAGTCCCACAGCCATCTTCCTGGCAAGGGAATGATGGAGGGCAAACCACCTTCTGTGAGGGACAGCCCCTCCCAGCTCAGCACTGTGATCTCTCAGCCAGTGGCTAGACTGCAGCTGACCCTGCTGCTAGGCATCCAAAAGGCAAGGCTGGAGACCCTTCTACAGGACAGTAGCATTGCATGGTGTCTGGAGACCCATCTACAGGACAGTAGTATTGCATGGTGTCTGGAGACCCTTCTACAGGACAGTAGCATTGCATGGTGTCTGGAGACCCTTCTATGGGATAGTAGCATTGCATGGTGTCTGGAGACCCTTCTATGGGATAGTACTATTGCATGGTGTCTGGAGACCCTTCTACAGGACAGTAGTATTGCATGGTGTCTGGAGACCCGTCTACAGGACAGTAGTATTGCATGGTGTCTGGAGACCCGTCTACAGGACAGTAGCATTGCATGGTGTCTGGACCCTTCTACGGGATAGTAGTATTGCATGGTGTCTGGGCCTCATGTCTGGCCTCTTGCTCTGGTGCTCTGGGAGAGCAGGCTCCAGCTCCTCACCAACTCCATCTTTTCCCTTCCAGCAAGCTCCTCAGACCCTCATGTCCTGAAAGGAAATGTGTTTCAGTGCTAGTGGCCAGAGATGGCATGTGTTGCTTAGAACAAAAGAAACTAAGAGTCCCTCACAGAGCACTCCCCACTCTCACACACTTACTGGGTAGATGGTCCCTCTTTCTGTCCAGATGTCACAGCAGTGTCCTTTGCAGAGCCCATGGCCTCTCTGCTCGCCACCCACACCCAAATACCAACACCGTGGCTCTCCAACTTTACTGAAGCTTTCAAAACTTCCCAGTCCTATTCAGGTTACTTCTTCCTTTCTATCATTGGAAAGTTAACTTTTCTTCTCTCTGAGGGGACGTGGGAGGGGCAGCTAACTGCACACAACTGCCCTCTGGGCTGCTCCACTGGCTTCCCCAGCTGAAAGAGTTACCAGGGCTTCCCTCTCGCCCCTCCTCAAACATGGGAAGTGAAGCTCAGTCCACAGAATTCCAACCCTCTGTGTCTGGTCTAGAAGGCTCCAGCACCGGGAGGCAGCGGTCCCAGGGGCTAAGCCTAGTCCACAGACCATCAGGAATCTGCTCCTCAGCTCAGCCAGAAGAATCCAAAGTAGACTCTGCAGGAAGCCTGGGCAGGAGGCTGGAGAACAGCTAAACCCAGGACAAAAGGGTTAGCTCTGTTTTAAAAGACTAATCTCTGATCACACCCCACAGACTTTGTTCCTCCTCCCAGGCCTTCATTAAGTATTAATCCAGCTCAGGGGCAGGGGAGGAAGCTTGTCTCTTCTGTTTAAAAGGAAGAAAAACAATTACAGCATTGCGGAATTCTGAAACAAGACATTTCAGGAAGGTGTACACGTCAAATCTCTTTTGCAGTTCACCTGCACACAGGGACACAGGTGGATGTGTGTTCATGTGACCCCATGCACTGGTGGGAGCCTCAGAAGGGAGAAGACACTGGGAAACTCATGAACCAATAGAACTCAACCAGTTGCTAAGGAACCCTTTGATTTGATATTGATTTAACATCAGATCAACCAGAGAAGACAGGAAAATTTACCTGTTGGGTTAACACAGGATTGTGTTCGATCTATGATGGCAAGTGTAACAGTTTCAAGTTCCAAGATTTTATGAGAGAAAACGGGATTGTCTTAGGAGTTAGTGTAATATATTCTACTGCTTCTTGCCTAGATCAAATGACAAGACAAAAGGTGGCATCAGACAAAATGAAATGTGTAATAATGCAGCCAAATATTTTCAGAATTTACATAAAAACAATGCTGTCCAAGTCTCAAGGTACAGAGGTTGTTTAAATGGAGGGTTGGTAAACACACCTACTTAGCATAAGAGATGGGGCTGGGAGGGTGGCTCTGTGGGTAAAAAGTGCTATTCAGGCATGGGGAGCTGAGTCCCACAAACCCCCAGCACCCAGGTAAGGACCTGGGCATAGCCTGTGCTCCTCACACTAGACAGGAAGATCATGGAGCCTTGCTCCACCAGCCAGTTCACCCTAATCCTGGCCTCCATGTTGACTGAGCTACCCCATTTCAGAAAATAAGATGGGGAACTGGAGAGCTAGTGCACCTGTTAAAGGTTCAGGCTCACAAAGAAAGGAGGCAAAGCACAGGTGGAGGGAGATTGAAGAAGAAACCCACATGGACCCAACATCAGCCTCTTCCTTTACACATGTACACACACACACACACACACACACACACACATGCAGATGGGTGGTGAGGGGGGATAGAGACTTAATTTTTTTAATTTTCTATTTTTTTAATATAATGTTCTGTGTGTTTAGCCAGGTGTGGTGGCACACGCCTTTAGAGCCTAGCACTTGGGAGGCAAGCGGGTGGATCTTTGTGAGTTCAAGGCTAGCCCTGGTCTACAACAGCCTGAGTTCCGACAAGCTGGAAGCTAGGAAATCCTGTCGTCAACACAGACTAAGAAAAATGTAATATGTGTGTTATGCAATGGCTCAGCGCGTTAAGAAGCACTCACCGCCTGTTCTCACAAAAGAACCGCAGGATCCTCGAATCCCAGGACCCACAGGCCTAAGAACCATCCTAACATCAGTAAAGTCTTACTTGCCCGTGATCTTCTTTACATGATGTAACCTCTCTCTCTCTCTCTCTCTCTCTCTCTCTCTCTCTCTCTCTCTCCCTCCTCCTCCTCCTGCTCCTCCTCCTCTTCCTCCTCCTCCTCCTCTGTCCTGTTCCAGGAAGATCACATTGTAGTTTGTTCAGCATGATTCTCTATGGACTCTTCTCCAGAGGACGCCTCACTCCTGTGGGACTCTATCCATAGAGTGTTCATAGGACTGATCTTTCTGCCATGAGCCTTGACATAATCAATCTCGGGTCTCCCAGCTAGCTAACAAGTCCTGTGGTAGACCAGACCCTCAACTAGAATGCCCCAAACCACCCAGAAGACCTTGGCATTCCTTTGGCTCTGATTTTTCTTTTTACCCTGATGCCAGTTATTATATTATGATGTCTCCTGTTAAATTAGGAGACAGGGCCTACAAATGAAGCCAACACAGAAGAAAATGAAATCCAAAGTGGGACTAAAGACATGGTGGCACATGCCTTTAGTCCCAGCACTCAGGGGGCAGAAGCAGGCAAATCTCTGTGAGGTCAAGGCCAGCCTGGCTCTAAATATTGAATCCCAGGCCAGCTGGGATTACAGGAAGACCCTGTGTCAAAAGAACCAAAAAAAGAAAGCAAAGAAAAATTGTGAAAAATTTCAGGAAAATTCATTTTCTTCTAAACATATCAATTGAGAAAACCGCCTTCAGGAGGACAAATACCATCTCTCATTCATGTGCAGATCCTAGCTTCTAGTTGTTGACTATGAGTGTCAAGATAGAAACAAATGTGGGCAAAGGTCGGAAACTCGAAAAGCCCGGGAGGCAGAGAAGAAACAAACGAGGCACTTACATGGAAGGAAGAATTCAGGGTCTAGAGAAAGGGGCCAAGGAGGTGGGAGGGCTTCGTAGGGAGAGAATCAGCTGACAGGAAGAACATCTGAAGCGCCCAGAAGGAAACCTGTCTCCAATTAAAAACAATAAGTAAAAATAAGTTTAAAAAGGAAAGAAAACCGAATCAAGAGATGATGACAGACAAGACAAATTCCAGTGACAGAGTTCCTTTCTCTGATCCTGCCAAGTTCTTTGACCAATACCATGGAATCCGGGTTTTGGCAGAAGGAGTTCAAACCAAGGGACCCCGTGGGCGCCTGCAGCTGAGAGACTCCTTGTCAAAGGTGATCCTGTGTGAAAACATTTCTTCCACTCACTGTTTTAGACCACACCCAGTCTTCAGAGAGCTGGTATGGAATTCACTACCAGCTCCACTCAGAGCAATAACCACCAAGAAAAGCCAGCAGAGCAGGGGACAGCCCAGAGACGCAAGCCGCGCACAAGAAGAGGCACCACTTTCCCTGACTGTGGAAAAACATATGTTCTTAAAAACCTGAAATTTAAAATAAATGAAACCATAATACCACAATCACTCTGGGTTGCCTGATCCAGGTAGAGACAGGACATGTCTGTGGCAGGGAACTTGCCATCTGAAGCAGTGCACAGTGGAAAGGGGAGGAAGCCCAAACCCAAGAATGTCAGTTACAGGACGTCATAGTCTCCCTTCTGTGTACTCCATTCAAGAAATGGAGCTGTGGGGCTTGTGCAGGGATCCTGAGAACTATGCCCCAACAACTACATTGAGTTTAAGTGAGGGGGTAGATAGAACTCATGAGATAACAAAGTGGAAGTGGGAATATGGGCTGAAGGTACAACTTCTGCACAATGAAGGAAAGACAGGGTTGAGGGAAGAAACCTTGGAGCACTGTAATGTTTGCCCATGTTGCGGGAGGTCACTGTGGAGGTGAATGAGCTGGGGAGAAGCCAGACTGACTGAAGGCTTGGGGTGAGGTTAAGGAGACAGATCCGTTAAGTTTGTCCTAAAACTATCCAGCCAAACACAAAGGGACACCCCACCACCACCACCACCACCCAGAGCTGTCAGGTTCAGAGAGTCAGAGGCCAGCAGAGATGGATGGCTGCTACCCAACATTAGACTCAACAACTAATTCAAAATGGGAAACCACAGGCTACGGTGGTGAAGGAAATAATATGTTATTGATTGAGGAGCTGGGTGAGAGCCTGGAAGCCGGCAAGCACTTCCCCAGTAAACTTCTGTAAACGACTCACTTACTGGACATGGCTGTGGTGCTCAGGGAGGGGGCACAGGAAGTTCCTCCACATGCTGAGGACTGATAGCTCCTTATGAAGGAATTAGTTTAGGGGATGATAGTGGAGTGGACAGGAAGGTCTGATTGAGGGTTATAAGTATGTGCTATGTCCATTTTTAGAACTGTTCACTGAGCCTTCAAACCTATACCCAAATTCACAGATGGAGGGAAGGAACACTGTCTTCTGAAAAAGCAAAGACGTATTCATTAGCATTTGTCTGACATGCTTATTTTTTTTACAAATTTGAAGAAAAACTGGACGCGGTGGCGCACGTCTTTGATCCCAGCATTCTGGAGGCACAGGCGGGCAGATCTCTGTGAATCCAGCCTGATCTACATAGCAAATTTCAGGCCAGCTGAGGATACAGGAAGACCGTGTCTCAAAATGACCAAAAAATAATAAATAAAGTTGAAGAAAATTAAGGAGCAACATTCAACTTATTTTTGAGGTGATTTCTCATGTAGACTGGCCTCCAACTCATAAAGTAGCTAAGACAATCCTTGAGCGTCTGCTTCCTCTCCCTCTGCCTCCCAAGTGGTAGGGTTACAGGAATGCACCATGTCCAGTTAATGCAGCACTGGAAGCAGAACCCAGAGCTGCATGAATGCCAAGCAAGCACTGTACCAACTAAGCTACATCCCCAGCCCTCACACAATTCTTGATACATTGTTCTTGTATCTGTGAAGACATAGCCTTTAACATCCTCTGAGCACATGTCTTGCAAGCTCACCATCAGCTCCTTCCCTCTGCCATTCGCTTTCTTTCCTGACTTCCAGGTGTCCTATGCTGAGCCTTGCACACCGTGATGCTCTAAGGCTTTAAGCTCCCCAGCACTCAGAAAGCTAGGGGTATGTGCTTGTGACTCCCTAACAGTTGCTCCAGCTGACCAGGCACTCAGGCCCCACTGGCATCTCAGAAGCATGGACAGCCCTTAAGTGACCTGGACTTGCTCTGCTTTATTGGCTCATGGCAAGCATCCCTGACCTAAGTCGCCATGCTGAAGAGGCTGTACAGCCCATGCTTCTATGTATAAGCTCCCAAACAGACAGTGCTTTCTGCCCTAGACCTGTTCTCTGTACCGCCCTGAGTGGAGGTGAGCACCTCTGGATGGCCAGCTGAACACCCGCTGGGCCCACAGTTATCTTCTGTTGCAGATACTCCCTGGCCATAGCCCCATGGTGGGCACTGTGGACTGTCAGCCTTGTCCTCTGAGCACAGGACATCTCCATGTGCACGCAGGGCAGCACAATCAACTCTTTCAACCTTGGATCTTTGGGGCTGAAACTGAATTCTTAGATTTTTACAGAATCCAGGGCTGAGGAGACAGCTTAGCCAGTTGAGGGCTTGTCTCAAAAGCATGGGGCCAGGGTTCAGTTTCCAGAACCCAGGGGCTCCCTGGCCAGCCAGGAAAGCCTTCTTCTCGATGAGTTCTGGGCCACTGAGAGATCTAGCTCTAAAAATCAGGGTGAATAGAACCAGGGAAGGTGGACCTCTGGTCTCTACGTGCAGATGAGCTGCACATACATGTGCATACATGCACATAGATATGCACACAAAGACTTTACAAAAGCCAAACAATTGGTGGTAAATGCTTTGGTGTGGCAAATTTTAAAGATTAAGATAATTCTTTTTTTTTTTTTTTTTTTTGTCTTT